>JAUOBV010585747.1:0-15593 GCA_032360425.1 Rubia occidens
GTGTGGTTGGGCGAGATTTTCACGCAAGTTAAAGATCCAATATTCCGCAAAATTTTCGCAAGGAGATTCATATCAGTTGGTATTAGAGCCAGTGTGAAAGCATCTGTGACCATCATATCAGTCGGTATCAGTTGGATATCGTTGGGGGATATTAACAACTGGTAACTTCATATCTGTATTTTATTTTTTTAAAAAAAGGAAAAAATCCGAAGCAGCAGGAAAAAAATTCTTATTCATTACCGCCGGACAACCATCACCACCGCCAGTAATCTTCATCTCCAACCGCCGCTCTGCTTCGATCCCTCCACCGCACCACTACTGTCTTCATCGTCTCTGGTCAACTCCATCCACAGATCCGTCGCCTATCAACTCCGTCCGACCGCCGTTCCTCCAATCGCCGCTGATTTTCTCCACCTCCGAACGACCTATTCTTCCTATTTTCTCGTCGCTGCTCTTGTTTTCTCCGGCGACCTTATCCGGAAATGCCAGCCTCACCAAGTTTTCTGTTCGGAATCTCGGCATTTGCCTCTAGCTAGCCGCTCGTGCCAAAAACCAACCGGAACTGCTCCACTATCTCCGGCGAGCGCGTTCATATCTCGGTCCAACAGCGCAAAAGAAGATCTTCGCGAGAAAGACAGTCAGCGCGTTGTACGCACGCGCGAGCAGCAACAGAGGAGCGTATAATTCACGCGCACGTCCCATTACAGGCGCGTGATCTACACGCAATCCGTTTCATCTTTATCTCTCATATCGCGGGTTACTCAATATATCTCGAGTTGGGCATTCTCTCGTGAGCTGTTGAAAGTTTCGCGAGTTACTCTCAGTTTCTCGCTAGCTTGTATCTGTTAGTGAGTTAAAGCAGTTTTCTGCCTAGTCAGTGTCCAGTCACCATTTATTAGCAGTTAATTGCAGGGATGGCGTGGGACATTTATCTACATTTATTTTTGAAGATCGTTCATGTTTCGAGGACGAAACTTTTCGACCACGGAGGGAATGATAAGATATCAAAAACATCATCTTTATATCAATCAAATTCAGACTTTTGAGAAATTCTCATTATCTTCATTGTTGCTTAAACCTGCGGGCTATTTAAGTCATCAATACCCCCTTTATACTCGTACCCTGCGGGCTAGACGTTTATAAAGAACCCTTGTAAGTGTACCCTGCGGGCTAGACGCTTATAAGTCGAGTAGAGTGTACCCTGCGGGCTAGACGCTGCTATTCGTGCTACATTGGTGGTTGGGCGTGATTCCATCATTGTTAAAGATACAATTTTCCGCAATCTAGAGTCTTCGCAAGGAGATTCATATCAGGTTGTCATTTGTTGATAATCATAAATGTTTTTTAAGCTCCACTTGGAAAAGAAACAGCTATTTAACACTACAAGCAACAGGTCAATCATCGCGCCATCAACATGTTCCATCAATTCATTCTATTATACTTCATTTGAAAGGCCATCAACCTTACCGAGAAAACATCTTCTAAGACTTCCGTAAGGGACACTAAGTGCATGTTTTTAATCCATGGGCTTATAAGGATATCCATGTTATATCATAAATTTCAATTTAACTAAATAATCAGATATGAACATAAATAACATAATTAAGTAAATGAAACAAGAGTAGAGAATCATACCATCAGAGACGAGAGTCTCTATCCTTAATGCACATTTTGGGAACGCCCCGTAGTGTATGCGCATTTTGGGAATTCCCCGTAGTGTTTGAATGTTCGATGGCATTCTTAATCCCAAAATACAACTGCTACACTTTCTACTCTGCAACAGAAATGGGCGACCCATTTCAATGTCTTACTCTCAGACTCGAAGAATGCAAAGAACACGAAGAACGCGAAGAAGGAAAGGAGAGGAGGTTTATGTTTTTGTGTATCTAAAAATGAGCCTAGAGGCCGCCTTTTATAGGCAAAGGGGCACTAATAGCTCCTTTCCATTTTCAACGTGGTAGTTCTAATATAGCGCAAACCCAAAAATATTACTCTTTAAGCAATCAATTTTGAACCCTCATTAATTTTCAAACGAAACCCAAATTTGACATATGAGTATACTACGATATAGTACTCGTGGAAACAAAGCCAACGCTCCCTTATTCCGGTACAAATAGGGGTCGAAGCCCACCGAAATCTTTCCCGAAAAATTTGGTTCAAACAATTCCGCACATGAATAGAAATGACTCCTAATGCACATGTGTGTTCTAGACAGACGGACTTTTGAGAGCAAGAGAAAATAATCACTGTATTTGGAAGGGTAGCTTTTCTCAGCCTTGAACCATGCATAGTGAATAGTATCAGATTTACTCTACCAGGTAGTGAACATGATGTACTGAACCACCTGGGATTTTGTGTAAATGTAAACAATGATTATCACACAGTTTCATCTTCTCACAGAACTACGTTCTCTGTCTGTATTCATTTTGGCCTTGAAAATTCCTAGTTATTCATGAATTAACTTGGAGAATTCAGCCTCTCTTAATTCTTATAGAAATGACCCCATTTCACACTCATAAGGTGATTGACCATAAAGGGTATCCTATCATACCCACTTTATTTCAAAGCTATGCACTTAGGTGAGGTTACCATCAAGCGTACTCTGTAATCATAGGCTTTAAACTCATTCCTCTTGATAACTTAAAAACTTGATCTTGTGACAAACCTTTAGTAAATGGATCAGCTAAATCGCCAGCTGATTTTATGTAATTTATTGAGATCACACCTGTTGAGATCAATTGTCTTATGATTTTATGTCGTCTTCTTATGTGACAAGATTTACCATTGTATATGGAACTCAGTGCCTGAAGTATAGCCGATTGACTATCACTTTGTACACTTAATGGTGGCACTGGTTTTTCCCATAGTGGAATATCCTCCACAAAGTTCCGAACTCGTTCTGCTTTTCACCTGCTTTATCTAAAGTAATGAACTCAGATTCCATTGTGGATCTAGAAAACATCGTTTGTTTCAAGGATTTCAATGATACGGTTGTAGCACCAAGAGTAAATACATAGCTACTTATGGATTTTAATTTTTTAAAATCTAATATCCCGTTTGCATCGATATAACCTTCTAGAACGACTGGACATCATCCATAGTGCAGCCCATAACTTTGATTATGTCTCAAATAGTTCAAAACTCTAGTTTTTTTTTTCCAGTGACTATGTCCTAGATTGCTTGTATAATGACTCAATACGTTAACAGTGTGTGATGAATTGGGTCTTGTACAATTTTTCAGATACATAAGACTCCCGATCAATCGGCATATTCTAATTGTAATATCCCATTACATGAATTTTTCATTATCTTGAGATGAGCGCCTTTGGGACTTTTAGCTATATCACTTCAATAGTTCCTGAGTCTATCAAGTACTTTCTCGGTGCAATATCCTGGTGACAAAACTATTCCTTCAGAGTGTCTAAAGATTTTTATCCATAAGATCAAATCTGCTAGTCCCAAGTCTTTAAACAAGTTCTTGGTTTGTTTGATTATGTATTCATTGTTACCTATGATGAACAGGTCATCCACATATAGGCACAACAAAATGTAACCATTTAAGTATGTTTGACATAGATACACTTGTCACATTTGTTTATTTTCAAACAATTTCACATCATTACATTGTGAAAAATTTTGTACCACTGTTCTGGTGTTTTTTTAAAACCCATATAGGGATTTCACAAGTCTATATACTTTGTGTTCAAGTCCAGGGATGACATAACCCTCGGGTTATTTTATATAAATTTCCTCTTCAAGATCTCAATTTAGAAAAGCTGTTTTTATATTAATTTGATGTATTTCTAGATTGCTATGAGCAGTCTAAGTGAAGTTATTATCCTAACCGGAGAATAGGTGTCAAATAAATCCTTGCACCACAAGCCTAGCCTTGTACTTCTTTATTGGACCATCTGTTTTGTATTTTCTTTTTAAAATCCACTTTCTCCCCAGAGCTTTTGAACATGATGGAAAATCCACTAACTCTCATGTATGGTTTTGCACAATGGAGTCAGTTTCACTGTTCACCGCTTCCTTCCATGAAGGTGAATCCGGTGTAGACATGACTTCCTCAAATGTTCTAGGATCACTTTCTAATAGATAAACTATTTCAAAATTAGGAACAAATTATTTCTCCTTTCTAACTCTCTTGCTACGCTTAGGTTTACCACTTCCCTCTTTTATTTGTTTACCAGAAGTACTTGCTTCTCCTTCTTCACAAGCCAATGACTTACTTTGTCCTTAAACGAGAATACATTTCTGAAGAAGGATGCATTTATTGATTCCATTACTATATTTACATGTATATCTGGTACATTAGACTTGTATACCAAGAATAGATAAGCACTACTATTGTGTGCATACCCGATGAAAATACAGTCAATAGTTTTAACTCAAATTATGGCCTTTTTAAGAGATGGTACCGCCACTTTTGCTAGACACCGTCACATTTTCAGGTATTCATATGAAGGTACATTACCTTTCCATAACTCATAAGGTATCTTTTCAGTCACCTTATGTGGTATGTAGTTGGAGGTTAGTATAGCCTTCCCCCTCATGTTCTGGGATAACCCAGATTCTTGCAACATTGCATTCATCATCTCTTTGAGAGTTCAGGTCTTTCATTCCACAACTCTGTTAGATTTAGCTGAGTAGGGAGCAGTAATTTTATGAACAATAACCTCCATCACCTCGGATAATTTTAATTGTTCTACTAAGTTGGTTCTCAATTTCCAACTTGTTCTCTTTGAACTTTTCTAAAGCTTTGTCTTTACTACGTAACAGATACACTTAGTAATATCTTGTGCAATCATCTTTCAAAGTCACAAATTACTTTTTACTTCCTCTAGTTTGAAAAAACTTTAAATCACATAGATCTGTGTGAATTAAGCCTAGAAGGTCGGTTGCCTGTACGCAGACTTCACATTTGTCTTTACTTGTTTTGCATTTTGGAATCATGATCATGCTCATTAGTCTATTAATATATTTATAATTCACATTTTCCAATCTTTCATTCCAAATGTTAAAAGACTCAACGACATAAGCAAAATTATTATTCTTATTCAGTAAAGACTCATGTACATTAGTTTTTGGGATGACTGTCATTACATTTATTTTGACCAGTCCATCTTTCACATGGCCTTTTCCACATACACCCCATTCTTAGACATGACTAACATGTCAGACATGAGTTTGATAATAAACCCATTCTTGGAGAGAGGAGTGCTCGAGATAAGATTCTTGCTAATATCTAGCATATGCAGGAATTTGTTGAGTGTCAACTTCTTTTGGGATGTCATCTTCAGTACGACCTTCCATTGTTGAAGTGGCGGACTTGCCCATGAATATTTTCTCTTAAGTCTTGCTCTTCTGATATGTTGTGTACATACCCCTATCTGAGCTGATACGTATGGTGACACCTATATCATACATTATTCCTTTGGATTACCCCCAACCATGTTTACTTCAACCACCATAGCACATATATCTGAATCCAATAGATTTCTTTCGGTTAGGTTGGATACAACCTTTTCTTTCCTATGCCACTTTGTTAGTTAATTCACATAATTTCTTGCTACCATTGACGCATTTTGGACCATTCATAAGAGTTCCCACTTATTGTTGGCGTTGAGGAATAATTGCTTCACTTTGAACTACTTTGCACCATTGAAGTCCAAGCTAAGAGGCTTATAAAGGGGGAGGCACCACATTTCTTTATCATAGCTATGATCAAGTTTCCATAAGGAAAATTATTTTTCTTTTCCATGCACTTAACCATAGATTCAGATCTACTGGGACACCCTCTGTGGCATAGATTAGGTTCCCAATTGTAAGCTCGCGAGAATGCCCCCCTCTCCCCTCCCTTCAGAGGGTAGACCATTCATGTAGATCCACTCATAAACTAGCCTTTGCTCCACTGTCAAAATACCAATATCGAAACTCTCCGCCGCACCCAGATGATCTGAATATCTCTGAAAATATTTTCTTGCAATTTCCAAAAGGCACAAAGGCATCGCATCTGTTTTTCCGGGCCAAGTTTGTTAATGATAACTCTTTTAGTGGCCATTGCGACTAATATGCCAAATGTGTCTAGGCTCGGTATAGGGAAAATCTAGTGCAACGTTAATTTTGTATTAAGTCACGGGAATAACAACATCATTAACCATGGTTTTATAAAAAAAAAGACTTGGTCCCAAGTTATCATAAAATTGGTACACATTGTCGGAATGGACCGGTGAGTCTAAAATCATCAATATGCCCCAAAAATGTCGACAAAAATAAGCTAGAATGTTATCTAGACATAAATTCGATGCATGCAAACTACGAATAACCTTTGAATTAGTACATTTGCGCAAAAAAAAAGTGGACGTACCTTTGCTGGGTGATACTATTGTCTGTTAGAGAATTTTATGATCACCTCCGGACTATCGAAAGTGGTTGCCCTACTTATTGAAGCCCTCTTTCCCAATTTATCCCCTCGCGTTATAGCCATTGTTAATTATTTTCGAAAATGAATGCTGGTTTTTAAATTAGATATTAGGTTATGGGTGAGGAATATCAAGGGTTATTGATTTGGAACCCATTTTTGGATTTTTATTTTCAGGATCCTTAACTTTGAAATTTGGAGGTGTGTCCACTCTTTTATTTTTAACCTCCAATGGAATTCCTAATTCCAAAGTTTATTTGCTCTTCTATTTTTAATTACCTACGAAGGAGTTCCATTGTAGGAAGTGTGTCCACTCTTCTATTTTTCACAACCGATGGAGTTACAACTTTGGAAGTTTGTCTTGCATCTATTGGAACAAAACACATTAAAGGCGGTTTAAATGGACATTAATTCATATTCGCAACTCTCATGCATTCCTAAACCTCCAAATCACATCCCAAATTATATTCACCCTTCCTACCACTAAATATCCTCCCACCCTTCCAAACATAGAGTTAATAAAATATCAATCCTCCATTTCGAAGGCTTCATCTCAAAATCACCAAGAATCATCACCTTCAAAGAGGAGAAGTGGAGGTTTCTTAATTGTCTTAACCTCATCATGGGTTAAAGAGGTAAATCAAATACTCGTGCTTGTTTATGAAATGGTTTGTATTCATTGCATTTGGGGAGTAATCTCAAACCTTAGTAAGGACATGTGCTGGTTTTAAGTTTAATTTTATGGCTCTTCATCAATTTGAAGAGATATGTTGGTGTGGGTTTTACATATTTCCACTTCATTAGGGTTTGGGTTAATGGTGGTGTTCAATTCATCAATTTAAATTTTTAGATATTTTCATGTACATATGTTTTTATTGTTATAATTATTAGTGTCTTGGATATAGAAGTAATTTATTCGATTTAACTCTATAATGTGATCATAGATACGGGAATGTCAAAGAAACAGACTCGTGATAATGTAGCGTCATCTCACATGTCATAGACAAGGCATTGGCCGATGAAGTTGATGAAGGGGATGGGTCCGAAGAAGTGGGAATCACAAAGACACATTGTAGGAATTATAAAGGGAGAATAAGTAGAAAGGAATTGACTTTGTTGATTTTCAACAATGCAGGGCATAACTTGTCCGGAGAACGAGATTAATGGTCGGGTTGGGTTAGAAAGGTTGATAGAACAAGGGTTGACATCTGGTACGATAATTGGCATGAATTTCCCTAAAGAGTACAGTACACACTAGGGGCGGAGTCCAAGCTACCATTATTGGAACTTGATTTATTTTTTAAAGGTACTTTGAGCAACAACACCATTTTTATTTTAATGGGACCTTTATTTTCCTACTAGAGACCCTTCGAAATTAATGCCCAAAACATGGATGGTTTAAGGAAAATGAAATGAACATGTTAACGAAGAGTTGGCACAAACATAATTATACTTTCGCTCGATATTATATCCAATAAGAAAGAAAATCATCCATGAGTAACGTATGTAAACATCCAAATGGAAAGTTGAAAGATCCGCAAGTGAATAACATTGGAGAAGAAGGAAAGCATTAGTAATATTTACCATTTATTTCATTAAATCTATTTTATCATTATGTCATGTATCGTTGCCCTCCTCCCGTAGGGTACGAGTTAAGAGAAAAAAATAATTGAGGCCTTGAACATAATACTCACTGAAAAATCCATGAGGGCTAGGGATTGACGGCTCTAGAGTTTGTTCGAGAGCGGTTTGAAAGGGATATTTGAATTTTTATGGACATAGGGATAACCGGGGATGAGATAAGTACATCGGTCATATCCATCACCGTGGATGAAATAGAACGATGCGATATGGGGAAATATATCGGTCATAATTTTTCATTAAAGCTGGAAAAATAAGGTAGGTGTATATAGGGAGGAGGCTTTGATCCAAATTGTATCACAGGTGGTAAATGGTTATGTTAATGTGATACTTGAGGTCTACGTTTGTTTATTTTTCACAATTCTATTTTTAATCATTACATAGGATAAATGGAAAGATGATCAAGGGGAAGGAAAATTCATCCTTGCGAGAAAGAACAACATCCTATGTGAGGCAACCAGTAAATTAGACCACACAGGACGTGTAAGAGGAGTGGGTCCTTTCTTTTCCCAAAGAGAGACTATCAGAATTGTACATTCTTATGATAGGGAAAACCTATCAAGAGTTCACACATTACAAAACAAAGCTCTTGAATAGGAGAAGCGGATACAACACCAAGAAAATTTGATTCGGAAGTTGATAAAACACATTGGTCTCCCGCTACCATATTGATGAACCTACCCCGATATGGGAACCCCTATCTATGGGGGTTTGTGTAACTCACCGGGGGAGATTGAGGTCAACCATGAGGTGATCCTTCCGACTCCAACAAGTGAACAGCATCAAGATACGTGCTTACTCTCCAACCTGGAAAAGGTATGAAATTATTTTAAAAATATTGGATTTCCAATGAAGAAAATAAATATTTATATTTCAATATATTACATGTAGGAATCGAATTTGTGTGAGATACATTGATGAAGGAAGGAACGCCCCCCCTCCAAACTTGGCCAACGACATTTTGCATGAATCAATGCATCAACATCACTCAATCCCAATCAAAGGAAGGAATTTCAAAAAGTGTCGTTGGAGAATTATTTTGGTGCTCGATGTCGTTTTTCTCCTTCCAGAGGGAGAATATAAGTGAGTTGCACCAGCCCGAGGAATGTTCCTTTTGTGGCTAAGGCGTCTCAATATTCTGATTCAAAAATGGATCACCATTTGTAAGAGTCCGGTCAAACCCCCACGAATGAATTTGTATTGGCACAAAAGATGGGAATAAATAATGTGTCGCGAGACACCATCAGAGTTGTATATGTCTGTCTTGATTCGGTTGCAGGACACCATCAGAGCTCCACATGCCTCTCTTGTTTTGTATTTCTTTAAAATAATAATTATAAATGAACGATGTCTGTCTTGTTTTGCTCAAGGCTTAGCGATAAACATCACAACTTTCGCCCATTTGTCAAAGCAGATCGAAGGCTTGATAATGTTACTGCAATTCGGTTAGGTCAAGCTTAACCAATGTAGATTACATGTCTTTTACCAATCTATAGTCATCGATTGCACACAGACATGTTGTCAAAATAATTAGCTATGAACTAGAATTTTCCTTAAGAATATTTATCTACTTGAAAAGAACCAGATGTTGGATTGGTTTATCCAACCATTTCCGAACACATAATCATATACAACAAAAAAATATCGCACAGTCATAAACTAACAGTGTAGTCATTAACAAAAATTATAGTCATAAAAAACTAAATTAGTTATAAACATACAATAAACAAAAGTAATGGTGTTAATATTGTGTTACAAAATAACAACCGTAAAATCCAAATAATCCCTAACATCCAAAATATCAATCCAACCACAATAAATCACCACTCTTCTCTTTGGATTTCAACTCCGTTGCAACGTCATCATCCTTGTCGGCCTTCTCACCCTCTTCTGCATTTGAGTTCCTTATCTTTGAGGTTCACCTCCACCTTCTTTAGAGTGTGACAGACCTGTTGAGATCGAGCTCTAGCGACTAAATCCTCACTTTCAGTGGAGTGTGAAGATTCACTTGACTCTTCAATCCCTAAATGCGCCATTACATTGTAGATGTCGTTCCACAAGGCAAAAATCACTTCTTTCAGTTCTAGCACCTCGTCAAGTATCCTACTGCACATTGTTCTTGATAACATAGTTACATATATACAAAACATAAAAGAGTGTTTATATTATATAAACTATATTAAAATTCATGAAATAGATAAATCAAATTAAAATTAAAATCATTTTTATACCTCACAATTCAATTGGGGGTTGTCAATCAGGTTCTAGTTGTGCTTCCGCAAGAGCCTTATACATGAACCACTTTCCATCCTCCAACCCTACTGCTTATTCATGAAGTAATTTTTATAACAGTACATGGATGAATCAGGGCAGTGGATTCAACCGGGATATCCTCCTACTGGAGCAATGTTGTGAGAAGATTTCTGTACGGAATATTTATCTCCTCCTGCTTGCAGCGACCAGCACCATCTCATTGATGATGGTGAAACCAGGATCGACCCGTTCATTTTTTACTCTACGGAGGAATAAAATTAGGCCATTGAAGGTGCACTCTTTAGGATGACCTGCTGAGATCAAGTTTCAGACAATGAGCTCGTACTCCATATAGTTCTTCAATCCGAGAGTTTTGATCTTGATTTTCCTGGGATCATCAATGATAACCTCATCACACTTGAAGTGTATTGGCACCAGAGGGTTAGGGTACATGTAGTAGGGGTTGTTTCTCTCCCTTGGCCAACTCTCCCTGAAATATAAGTGACACACTTTGGTAATTTATTTATTGATTAGGCACCCGATGACCTTATTGATGGTCTCAAAACTGACAATGATCCTCTTCTCGTTCACTTTATTTTTTTTGTGATTACCATTGTTAATGGCATTCAGGTTGGAGTAAAATTACACGACCTCTACTCTATACACTAGGAAGTGGAAGAATAGAAGGTTTTGTATGTCAGATGTAATGAACGGCTCTAAAATGTAGTCTAAGTTGTTGATCACCATCATTTCAACTTTAATGACCCTGGCCTCTTTCAACTCTCTATCCAATAGAAGGTTAAACCTTTCCTTGTTCCCGTGCTGGGTGAATCTGAACCTGTGAAACTGGGGCCTAGATTCCGAATTCTTCTTCGACTTTTTTTTGGCGACTTGGATAGCCTAGCCTCATCGACGGGGGGACTCATCTCTAGGTCTCACGTTTAGAGTTTTTATTCTCAGCATTTTCCTAAACAATAAATCACTTCATATATTAACTTAACTTGAAACCAACAAAAACAAATTACCCATTTTTATCCACAACAAATTTAGAAAAAATAAAATAAAATTCAAAAATAAATAACCATAATTAATAAGAAACCAGTAATAAATCAAAACAATACATTCACAAAATTGAAAATATAGATACACACCATATATTCGTACATATTTCAAGAATTCAACATGTACACATTAAAATAATTAACTAACACAGTTAATAAAGTCTAAACCAATTAGAATACTTGAAATTAAAATATATCAACACAATTCACTATATATGTTTTGGAATCAAAATCAATTTTACAACCATATCTGATTTGGGCATTGTTTTAATATCTTGTCCGGGTTCTGAATTTACAACCCAGACCTGTCTTACATTTGAAAACCAAACACGGTTCCGAATTTGTAAGACCGTCCTTTCTATTTTACTAAGATCCGAAGAACTTCTGAAATTAGAACCTTTATCTAACGGGAATTCACTATTAAACATTAACGGTATTTCAAAAGGGGTATTTAATTCCTCACTTTGGGCATGAGTTTCCCCCAGTTTTCTTCCAAAAACCCCACACAAACTTTTCTTCCATTGTATTCTCTACAAATCTTCAAAATAATGAACATGATGGTATGAGATGTTCCAAAACCCTAGAATTACTTCTCTAAGTTGATCATCACTCAAGAATTTTCAAGAAATGCGTTGAATTTGTGCATGGATGTTGAAGAATCACGAGGTGGTCAAGGCTCAACAACATATCTCTCTAGTTGATGAACCGGTGAATCATCCCCCTTTCAATAAAATGTGTCTTGTTAAATCATTGGTATTGTTAGATTCGATTATCTTTTACCCATCTTCCCATTTTGTGTTGATCATAGTGTTTTAAATGTATTGTTTTTTTATAACAAAAACATTTTCTTTTATGGTTTATTTTAATTCTAATTGATTCATAATGTTGAGCAATTTTTCAATTTTTGTTTTTTTGCGGTTTGTAAAAATTGGCACATGTTAGTTATAGAACACTTGAAATTTAATTCTACTAAATACAATAGGTGTAGATAGGCAGTGAAATGTCAGGGAAAATGAGTTTTGATGATATATTATATTCACACAATGGAAATATCAAAACAACGGTTAATGAGGATGACAGTGAGGATGGGTCAGGAAAGGTAGGAATTGTGAAAACACATTGTAGAACACTAGAAAGGGAAATTTTTAGAAAGGAATTGACCTCGTTGATTTTCAATGCAACGGGTTGATATTTGTCGAAAGAGAATATTTGTTTAGTTAGGTAAGGAAGGTAGGTCTGAAGAGTGTAGACAACCGTTACAATAATTGGCAGGAGGCGCCAAGAGAATATGAAGCTACCCAATGGATGGAGTGCAAGGTACCACTAAGTAGTTATTGACACGTTCTTTCTAGTCCCATCATTTTCGTCTAAGGCAATGGGCAATATTTGTTGACTTTTCTTTTTATGTCTCAGTAGAGACCCTTTGAAAAAATGTCCAGGACATGGACGACTTAAAAATGAGGGTCATGAATATGTTATAGAAAAGTTGGCAAGAACACAAGTAAACACTTTCAGGAGATTACACATTCTCGAATAGAATAGGCGATCGTTTGTGGGTAACTTACACACACATTAAACCGGAGAGTTGGAAGATCCACAAGAGATGATCCTTAGAGAATGAGAAAAATGTTAGTCAACTACAAAACAATTGATTGCATTTAGATTATATATTGTTAATGTAACATGGCTTTCCCAATACCACGTTGGCGAGAGGGAAGAGAAAAAATGCATTGCATCGTTAACACATAACACACATCAGAAGAGCCGTGGGGGCTATGGATTAGTGGCGCTCGAGATGTTCTATTGGCAAAGGATAAGGGAATGTCTGATGGAAAGACTAGGGCATCGGTCATTTCGATCGATGTCAATTGAATAGAACGGTGTGCTATATTTCTCAAGGCTCAATAAAAATAGGATGGTCGGTATAAGAAAGATCCTACAATTCAATTGCGGAACAAGTGGTATGACTATTATTAACCTCATTTTAATTCCTATCAACTTTTGATACTTGTTGTCACAAATCAAGCTTATTTTTGCTTAAGATATTTTTTCATTTCTTCTAGTAGGTTAAATAAAAAAAAGATCAAATTGATGGTCAATTCATTCCAGCCGTGAATCACGACATCTTGTGCAAGGCAACTAGAAATCCGACCACCCCGGAAGCCCAAGAGGGGTGGGTGCATTCTTGACACACAGAGGGGCTTTTGGAATAGTACATTCTTATGATAGGGCTAATCCATCAAGAATATACATGTTGCAAAAGAAGGTCATTCTCCAGGACAAACGGTTAGAGCAACAAGAAATATTGATTTGCAAGTTAGTCGAGAGCACTGGTCTTCTTATACCCGACTATCCAAACGATCTAACTAATTATTGGGAGCCCCCATCAAGAAACCACTCTTGGGGCAAGATTGAGGTGAACCACAACGGATTACTACCAAAGGAAAAAATTGATAATTGTCTAGAGAAGACCATCCTATCCCCAAAAAAAGGTACCTACATTTTTATTTAAATTATTTTTAATGTTACAACATTATTTACTAGGCCTTATTTATTTCATGTAGGGTTCTCAATTGTGTGAGATTTTCATAGAAGTTGGCAAAAATTCAATACCGCTACATGTAGCCGATAATATTTTTAACAAATCGATGCAACATTATCACTTGATTCCAATTAGGGACAAAATTGAAAGAGTATTGGTAAAGAAACCGTTGATACAGAATGCAAGTTTTCCGATTCGTGGTGGAGATTACAAGAAGGTTGAACCCTTCCAAGGAATGTTCCTTCTTTGGTCTCGGCGTCTAGTATACGTCAATCTTACGAAAGATGGTTATTTGAAAGTCAAACTGCCAACAACCACAAAAGAAATTGTATTGTAGTGTGACACATATCTCAACACTCGTGACATGTATTGTGCGGAATAGAATTTGCTTGCTTCCTATTCCAATCTATAGTTGCTTGACTAGCGTTGTCTATAGATTTTTGTTGAAATTAAAATCATATTGTATAGTATTAGGGAAGCTAAAAACTTTACATGTTATGTGCGGAATAGAATCTACATGATTTCTATTTCTATGTTTAGATAATTGCCAGCTGAGCCGTATTTATACATTTTAGTAACCTCGCACAATCAATTTAAAATTTATTGGAAACTTTACTGGTGATTTGAGGCTATTTTTGGCCGGGTTTAGCAAATGAAAAAATCTAATTCCATTCCATCCAAATGAGCTTTCAACATCGGAACAATCTCCCGGGTTATTGACAATTTGAACCTGAAGACCTGATCTTGTCTTCCGAATTCGGAACTTATATACCTGATGAATGTTACGATTTTATAACAACCAATTTTCACAAAATTAGATTTCTTGTTCAATGGCCAGACAACGTAATTTGAATGCGGTTAAGGAAAAAATAGCAGATCCGAATTTAGTCTAGGTATCGGAGCTAGAGTAAGGTTCCAGTACTAGAACTGTCCTACTGAACCGAGGTTGACGAACAAGTTCCAAGTTCTGAACTTGATTAAAGGTTGTTCCTTCCCCCGATCAAAGGCGAATAATACATTCCTTTGTTCACGCATTTTTAAAGGTGGTTCTCGAAACCGGTTTTGATTATGGAAGATCAAAGATGAGACCAAAGAAGTATCTTTCAAAGTGCCTTTGATCCAATATAACTATCGTTAATCCCCGTTCCCACACTAATGATAGTACATACATGTATTCATAATACTGCCTGTATTATCATATTCTGATCAAATTCACTAATCATAATTTACGCATTATCAATATCTAGTATTTGAAATTGTTCCATGGTATGAATTAAGAGTGTGTCTCCTGTGAGACCGTCTTATGGTAAGACCAAGGGTTAAATACAATTATTGAAAATATAGGATAAAGTTAAATAAAATTTAGTGGTCAATTAATAAATGCTTTGAACTCGGGGCTTTATTGAAAAACATCGGTAAATTATAGGGATTAACTTGCAAAACAAAAAAATGAAATTCTTATATCTTCATCTTCTCCGGAAATTCGCCGCCTCACCTAGCTGGAGTTTAGTTCGATTCCTGCCATTCCTTCTTCTCCTCCTCACTCTCGTCTTCTCCCGATCCGTCTGTTTCTCTCGAGTGCGCTCAAGAAGTTACGCTCTCTATATACAGATCTGATGAATCCCTCTCCAAGAAATTAAAGTTTGTGGCTAATTGAAGTTTTGTGATGCAG
>JAUOBV010585852.1:3410-15592 GCA_032360425.1 Rubia occidens
TTGCCACCCAATGTGACTTGTGAGCTCAAGAGCGGTATACTCCAGTGTTTGCTAACATACCACGGAATGGATGGTGAGTTTCATCTAGTTTACACTAATATGAAGAGGCTGGGAGTTTTGGAAGAATACTACAACTTGATATCCTTTCCTTTCTCGCTGCGGGATGTGGCCAAGGATTGGCTATAATATCTTCCACCCAGTTCCATCACTTCTTGGATGGATATGAAGCAGAGGTTCCTCGAGAAGTACTTTCCTACTTCCATGTATGCAGGTCTCAAGAAAAAGCTCTCCAATATAACCATGTTTGCTAATGAATCCCTTTATGAGGATTGGGAGAGATCCAAGAGGCTATTAGTGAGCTGTTCATATCATCTATTCGAGGAGTGAATTGGTGTATTATTTCTTCAAAGGATATGTGATGATGACATAAGGATGGTGAAGGCCTTATGAAATGGTTTGATTTCCAACAAGAGTCCAAAGGATGCGGGGGAACTCTTCAAAGAAATGGCCAATGGAACAAGGAAGTTTGGTACTAAATCTCGAGTGAAGACAGTGGATGAGCTGGCTCAATATCCCAAGCTAGAGGAGAAAGTCCAAGCACTTGCTTCTATGATGAAGGAATTCCTGAGGAGGAGAGTTCACCAAGTCATGGTTTGCGGCATATGTAGTCTCGATCATTTCACCAAGACTTGTCCGCAAATGGTGGAAGACTTGGAAGAGGTGAAGGCATTGGACTTCAATGGTGAAAATAGGAAACAATTCGGTAGGGGGCAACAACAACGAGGGTTCCAGGGGAACCAAGGAGGTGAAAGGTGAGACCCCTATGTGAATACCTTTAACCTTAGACGCGATCACTCAAACTTCCATTAGCGCAAGGAGAATCAAGGTCATAGGTACAATAGGTGGACAAACTCAAAATCAATCCTATCCAGGGGCGAAGGGCCTTCCAACAGTAACGCCTCTCTCTACGAGTCGGATCGAGAAGAAATCTTGGAAACTAGTTCCAATTGGCTAAGAAACAAGATGTTTTCACGGAGTGCACCAGGCAAGAGATTCAAGAGCTTGGGACTAGGGTTTTTTAAAGCATAAAAGACCTTGAAATCCAAGTCAGGAAACTAGCCACCTCGGTGATCCGACTTGAGGCCAAATAGTCCGGTAAGCTCCTTTCCCAACCGGAGATCAATCCAAGAAATATGAGCGCATGGAAGCTAAGGAGCTGGAAGGAGGTGCGTGACCTCAAGAAGGAAATCTTGCAAGAGGATGACTTAAATGTGGAAAGCAACAAGACCAACTTGGAAGAGCGTGAAATGGTTGTAAGGGAAGATCCTGTCAAAGAGCTTCCCACACCCGAGGTGAGCGAAATCCCCCACCACCTTTCCCTAGTGCACTTAGGGGAAAGATGAAGGTGGAAACCAACGATGAACATATTCGCAAGATCTTTGAGAAGGTTGAATTTAGCGTTCCAATTTTGGATTTGATTGAGCATGTTCCTTCTTATGCTAAATTCTTCAAAGTTGCATGCACTAAGAGGAGAAAAAAAACCATTTAGGAAGGTAGGAAAATTGAAAATATGGGGAGTGGCTACTCTAAATCATAGGAACTTGCCTAACAAATGTGATGACCCCGGTATGTTTTCAATTCCGATCTCAATAGGTGGAAAATTGGAGAAGAATGCTATGATTGACTTAGGAGCGTATATTAATATGATCCCTTCTTGGTTTTAAGAAAACCTAGACATGGGTGGCTTAGGGAAACTAGGGCAATTGTCCAATTAACAGATCACTCCCAAGCCCTCGAGGTTTAGTTAAGGAGGTAATGGTTAGAGATGGAAATTTAGTGTTTCCGAAGGACTTCTATGTCCTTGACATAGTACACGATGGTGGTACACCCTCAATTTTATTGCGGAGGCCTTTTCTAAAAATGTCAAGGACTAAGATAGATGTTCCTTTGGGAATACTAACCCTAGAGGATTCCATCGATAAGGTGTGATTTTATATCTATCAGTCTAAGCATGATTCACCTATTCCCTCTCTTGTGTGCAAAGGCATGCCTTTGAGTGATGAACTTGCTCAATGTGAAAACCCATGCATTATTGATGAGAATGATTTACTAGATGAGATTCTTGATGATGATGAGTGTGATGAATAGAATCATACTTTGCGCTTCAATTGTGATGATCATGCCAATGAGATTTATGCTTTGCATGATGTTAGTGATGACATGTTTATCTTGGATTGTTTTTCTATGCTCACTATTATGCAGCGGTTAGTGAAGAGTAGTGAGACATAAAACATCCTCGACCAACTCTGAAGCCCAAGGAAATAGCCAAGGACTCAATATTGGCTAGGTATGGATACTCACTCTCTATGGCAAGAAAAATGCTTAAATGTAAGGATGTCACTTTGTGGAGGCCTCTCCACAATGATGTCATCGTGGGTGGAGTTACCGATGACGACTCTGGAGACCCAATGGTAGGTTCTTTTTGATTGAAATGCAAGAATTTTTTTTGTGAGGATGAAAATAAAAATATGATGCTCTTTCTTGCTTTGTTTTGATATTTTTTGGTTGATAGTTTTTTGCATGTTTATTGTGTGTGAAAAAGTATCTCGGGATGAAACTCTTGTTGATTGAAAAATTTGACATCGAATCTCGTTCATTGTAGTTGGAAGGTAACAAGGCCTGTTGGGTGACAAAATTTTCTAACAAAAGGGAGAAACTAAGGAAAAACGGTCTTGTTCACCAGCAGTCTCATGCCAGACCCCCAAAACGCGAGGCAACCTCGTTCGAGGCCTTTAAAACATAAGGCAGTCTCGTGCCAGACCTCTAAAACATGAGGCTTCAGGTGGCAAACCCATGACAGGGCTCGTGTGGAGCTGTAGGTGGGTCAAAAATGCAGAATTGCAAAAAATTAAATTTGAATCCAAAACATGCATTTTGACCCATTAATTTAGCAAATATTTTATTCCCAAGGATTGTTTATTTAATTAGTACTTTACTAAACATCACCACGTCCCTAAGACATTGATTAATTGGTACTTTTGTCTTCTAGAGTTTCTATTTTCAAGTTAACCATCCTTATCTCCTTTGTACCTCCTTTCTAAATCACCTTCTTATAGAGGAGCAAGAATTGCTAAAAATAAAAGTTCATAGTAAATTCCCCTACCCACAGGAATCATTTAGCTCATTCAAGAACACTCACTCTTATTTCATCTTGGAGAAACTCAAAAATTACCATTTTTTGCTTCTTGTTGTGTGGATTTTTCATCTCTTAGCTTCAAATTCCAGGCAATCCATCAATCTTTATGTTTACTTGATTTATTTAGCATGATGGTGTTGTGATGAAAATAATGAATCTCAAAAAATTGATTTGTTTTTGGGGAAGTGTTTGGGTTATACCCATGATCTTGTACTGAACTAAGTGTGGGGGAAGTATATGTTCTTGTACTTTGATGATATGATCTTCATTGATTATGGTTGTTTAGGAGGGATGACTGTTGATTGCATGATCTTCCTAATGGGATGCTATGATTTTCCATGAGTTTGTTGTTTAGGAAGAATGATTCTTGATTGAATAACCTTTATGTTGAAGTAGCATGCTATGGATTATGTTGGATATTTAGAAAGAGTGTTCTTCTTGAATGATACTTGATGCATTCCTTTGTGTATTTTTGCATTACGAACTTCTTGTTGTTGTGATAGAATGTCTCCAAAGAGAAGTAGGATTGACAGGGGAAAAACTTCTCGGGGTGACAAAGGGAAGAAGTCGACCAAGGTTGGGAGATGAAAGTCGACAACTTCCCTTCCTTCTAACACCCCTTTGTTGTTCATGATTACTTCATGGGATTGACCACCATTTTAGAGAGTGCGGCTTGATGACATAGATACTCAAGTAGCCCAAAGAGGGCCATATTGGAGATGAGGTTCAAGGAGACCTTGACAGCTCTAGGCCTTCTTGAGCCTATCACATATTTTCGAAGTCAAATTGGCCTAGAGGGTTTCTTAGACAAGTATTCCAAGACTTACATACATTGGACTTTGGAGATTTTGGAGATATTAGAGCAAGTAACGGACAATGATGGGAGAAGGGTCATCTATTTCCACTGGGATGACAAGGAGTACACTATGTCGCATCGAGATATTGCCCAAGAGTTTGGGTGGAAGTACGCGAAAGAGGTTTCGAGGACACACTGACAAGGCCTTTCATTTTCATTGAGCAATTTTTTTAGGATTCTTTTGGGCACAGAGAGCAAGCATCTAAGAAAAGTACACAATAGTCCATTCAATGTTGTTGTACGTCTAGTGACTCTTGTCCATGAGGGTATTCTGCCACAGAGAGATCTCACAATGCTCCGGTACGGACGTCCAAGTCCTTTGGGCGATGACTCCGGAGGGGAACTTCTACCCCAATCTGGTGGGGGTCTTCGTGGAAGAATGATCGGCAGCAAGAAACAAGAAGGGTAGAAAAATACCAATGGGAGGCATGGTTGGACTCTTAGCCCAAGACTTGAGGCAGTAAGTTCCTTCTCCATTTCTATTGGTGAACTTAGGTCATTCAGGGACGAGGTCCACTATGGACAGGTTAGCACAAGCTTCAATGATATCTGCCACCACCTTGGAGAACCATTTCATTTGGTTTTACGGCAGTGTTACAATTCGCATCTTCATGATTCTTCCACAATCAAAGAACAATGCTATCAACCAAGAGAATCTATTGGAGGACTTGTTTCTAGCACCCGATCCACAGTTTGCGAAAGACTTCTACAAATTCTTATCAAGTCTGGATATAGACATTGAGGAGGAGGATGGTGAAACTCCATCAAGGGCACTACCTAGCCGCAATCACCTACTCACAAACTTTCTCGACCAACTGCGCACTTTTGGGGAACAACTTGCGAGTTCTACCCAAATTGTGCAAGAGATTGGTCACACGGTAGGAGAGATGAGTTTATAATTGGAGGAGTTCATGACTAGATTAAACTCTATGGAGGACACTAAGCGAGTTTGGGGATCTAAGCTGGAATCCATCAAGCGGGAAGTAAAGGATGAGTTCGCTATTGCGGATAAGACGGCGGATGTCCAAGAGGAATCTATCAAGCAATGGATAGAGAGATTCCATATCTCAAAGTTGATGGTTTTTGGAGAGATATTCCTATCAAAAGGTAGGAAATGAGGCATGAAGAAAAGAGAAGGAGACGGGAGACATGGCGCTTGAGAGAGGATCTTTCGGGGTCACATGACTGAGTTCCACTGCTTTTCTCTTTCTCAATTATGAGTTCTATTGTTTCATTGCTTTGGGGACAATAAAAAGTTCAAGTGAGGGGGAGGGAGTAGTGAAATACTTAGGAGTTTTTTAAAAAAATCTTGAGCTTCCTTTGTTTTCTTGATGTCGTTTTGTTTGGGGATGCTCTGGATGCATTTTGGTGGTATGCTTTGATCTTTAGGGTGTTATCTTTTATTTTTGGAATGTTTTGGGAGAATTTTGGTGGTGTAATTTTTTTTGTTTTGCTTATCTTCATGTAGTATGAAACCCATATTTGGGGCATTTTGTGCCACACAAAAAAATTGAAAAAATGAAAAAATATATACCCGACTAAGTCGGAAACCCGAAAGGGAAGCTTAGGAAACAAAGTGAAAAGCCCGGCTAGGTCAAAATACCTAGGAAAAAACTGAGGGGAAAAGCTTGGCTAGGTTGAAAAATCTAGGCAAAAATGAGAGGCCGGTGTGGAAAAAGGTGAGTGGTGCGCTCAACATCTGTGAATGCTACGATGAAAACCCGAAAGGGTCCCAAGGCAAAATGGGAGAAATTGAGAAAAAACGGAAACTTCCAAATTGAAACATCTCTTGGATTGTCATTGGCGGCTTATTTTGGAGAAGTAGGTTTGGCTTCACACTTAAAACATATACACTTTTCCTTTTTTTTGGATTGAATTTTGGTAGATAGGTTACTTTAATATCTTCGGGGAAAGTGAGAGTTGTGAGATTCTTACAATCTTTGGGGGAACTAGGGTAGCTTAGAAAAAAAATTGAATGTATTGTGATGTTCACCTTTATGCATGCATTAGCCGATGCATTTGACATATTTATTATCATTTTTATTTGGTTGATTGCTAGTTTTAATTAGGTTTACATGACAAAGGGTTTAAACGGTCACTTTTGGTTTTCTTGTCTACGTCCCAAGTTTTGTAGACTTAATTAAAGCTAATGTACGCTTTGTATTCACGGGCACCTAGATCTTCCTTTTTGATCTCATTAGTAGGTTGCTCTGAGTAATTTTTATCATGTTTTTGTAGAAGGCCATCCACAACGGTGGTAGTAGATATTTGAAGGCCATTCGCAAGGATGGTAGAAGATATCGAAGGCTATTCTCAAGGATGGTAGTAGATTGAAGGTCACAGACTCGAACACATGGTAGTAGATGAAATTGAGCCAAGAAAGGAGGATTGCTATCCGAGGTTGCACAGAATGTCGAGAAATATTAGAGAAGAATAAGCCCTTTAAGGTCATACCATTGGATTCCTCTTCTCAAGCGCTATAAAATCAACTATAAGAACTCCCAAATCAGATCAATGGTTCATCTGTAGTGGAGCAAACAAGTAAGTCGGCCGAACCAGCCACGACCAGCACAGACTGCACAAGGCTAGCACGAGGGCTCGACCTAGAACGACCATATCAACCAATGCGGCCCGTGCAGCCCGTCTCACCCATCATGAGCCGTGCCAAATCGCACCGTCCGTGTGACCAATATTTTCTTTTTTCTCCAAAATTTGGCTAAGTATGGGCGCGGAACGTCCCGTTTCACGGGGTCTGCGTCGTTTCATGTCACCAATGCTAAGACCAGCCCGCGAGGTGTGAAGAATGACATGTCCCTTGACGATATACTAAGTAAAATGAGGAGGATCTGGGCCAGTACAAACCATGCCAAATTCACTCCCCTCGCTTTGCGGTTGCTAGGGTTTTGGCTATTTTGGGCCTATTTTTAGGCCCAATTCCCTACTACAATATATATGGACCTATGTCTACTAGGGTTTAAGTTAATGTTCATTTTTAGACTCCAAGAGTAGGCTAGAAAGAGAAAATACTCTTCCTTGTTTCTAAGTTCTTTTCTTTTCATCTTTTTATTTTCCTTTTGCCCAAAGACATTGAATCCAATGAAATACTTGGGTTTAATGCTTAAGGAGAAATTAATTTACTTGGGGATAATATTTTTATTCATTTTTTTATGTTCATTTTGTGAGATTTCATAGATCAACCTATTCATGTGCTTTTGTATTATTATGTTGGTGTGTTTTTAATATTCTTATGAATTGCATGAGTGTCACACTTAGTTTTCACATACCCAAGTCTACTTTCATGTTGTTTCACTATTGCTAGCCCCTGGGGAAGGAAACCTAGATGCTTTTGGGGTAACGGTGGGTCCAAAACTGTGTGGGTGGGTGCACGTGCGTTGCCATTTTTAACATTACGATCAACCATGTTGTAGTTACTGAAGATTTGGTCCAAAGGGTTGCAGGTAGAGATAGATAAAGTTGTAAGCTAGGATTACCTTTGTAATTCGAGAGCCATCGATAAAATGCCTACTTCCTGCCTTTGTAGGCCTAGGGGTAGTGCGTTCGTAGTGCTCCACTTGGGACTTAATCGCACGGCAGAGAATCAAACCTGCATAATGAGCCATTTTTATTGTTGCACTCTCTTAGTTGCAGAGGCGAGACTGGTGGAAGATTTAATACACGCACCCTTGTGTGAGAGATAAGGGGAAGTTTTGATCATTGTCCGCATTACGTGATACAAACACTAGAATACGCTTATTTCTATATGTGATGAAGTAGATGATTGAGATGCCATTAATCATGTTATGCAAATCTTTCCCAAGTGCTAGTTTATAAATTGAGAAAAGTGTGTTTTAACCCTATATTTTGGGCAAAACTGCAGAAATGACCTTGTAAAATTTGAAAGTGCAAAAATAACCCTGGAAATCGTTGACCAAATAGCCAAAAATCCTTTTGTCCGGAAATTGGTAAAATGATTATTATACCCCAGATTAAAAAATTCAAAAAATAAAAATAGAAAAAACCAAAATAGCTTCCCCTCTTATTAACCTTTCTCCATTCTTTTTCCCATTTCTTGTTATTCTCATTCTTTTCCCTCGCCAAAAACCCTTTCTCGTTCTTCCACCACCCCTTAGAGGAGGAGCAGTAGTGGAGAGGAGAAGCGGCGAGGTAGAGGAGGAGTGGCAGGGGGCTTCGTTTGGGAGGAGCAGCAGGGGAGAGGAGGAGCGTCAGGGTGGGGGGTAAGGTTGAGATTGGTGTCGAGGGAGAGGAGGAGCGGCGGAGGGCTAGGGTTCCGGAGGTGAGGATTTACTGGTGGCGGTGGTTCTGGCAGACCGGGTGGGGTTGTGACGGGCAGTGGATAGGAGGTGCTGGATTGTGTTGGGTTTATCAATCCGTCGGCATGGTGATGATTTTATATTACGCGGTGGTGGGGGGACTTTTAGACGGTGGTGGTGGAGGGGGTTTAAGAGGTGGTGGTGGGATGTTACGCTGTGGAGGCTGAGCTGGTAAGGTTTAGTGGTGGCGGCGTGGTGGCAAGGGAGAGGTGGAGCCAGGATGAGTGGGAAAGTTGTGAGGGAGAGATGGCGCAGGGGCTAAGGTTAAGCTGTGGTGGGGGAGAGGTGATGCGCGGTGGAGAAGAGTGGTTGGGGCTAGAGATGGCACACTGCGGAGAAGTAAGGGCGAAGTTAGGGTTGAGCGGTGGCGGGGGAGAGTTGTTGTACGGTGGAGAAGAGTGGTTGGGGTGAGCGGTGATGAGGGAGATATGAGAAGGCGGTGGGTGTGGAGGAGGCAATGGTGGCATGACGAGTCTAGGCCGAGGTGGTGGCGCTGGGTTTGAAGTGGTGGTGCAGTGGCGGATCTGGGCAGATGGATTTGTACAGAGGTGGTGGTGCGGGGGGTTTAAGGTGGTGGCGCGTATTAGGTGGTACCGCGGTGGCGGATCTGGTGGCGCGATGGAGCTTATGGCGGCGGAGGTGGTGGCAACGACGCTCAGAGGCAGCAGCTGAGGTTTAGGGTGTTTGCAGAGAGGTTTAGGGTGTTTGAAGAGAGGTTTAGGGTGTGAAGTTTGGGAAGAAGTTTAGGGGGTATAATGGTCATTAGATATTTAGTTATAAGTTAAGGGGGGTATTTTTGTCTTTTCACTTTGGGTCAATGTCTGAATTACATCGGTCAATGTCTGAATTACATCGGTCAATGCCTGAATAGTGTAAATTGGGTAAAACTGCACAATTTAACAATCTATAGGATCATTCTTGCAATTTCAGATTTTACAAGGTCATTTTTGTATTTTCTCTATCTTATAGGGTCATTTTTGTACTTTTTCCTTCAATTAATTAGACCTTGACAACATCGAATCAAACAGTGTAGTTAAAATTTATGAAAATTTGAAGTTTCTGAAATTCTAATTATGATGAATTTAACAAAATCACACGTGATTACATTTAAAGTATGTATAATTCAATTTTAAAATAAAATAATTTAATTAAATAAAGATTCTGTTTCTTGAAAGACGATTTTCCCATAAGTTAGGGAAAACTAAAGTTTAAACTGCAAATAAGAAGAAACCAAGATAAAAAATTTGGGTTGCATTAATCGGGTCATAAATTATTTCAACTAAATTGTTTTATCTGTCTATAATTCTAATTCAATCTCGTCTTTCCATATACCTACGGAAAGACGATTTTTCCTAATTTTTTTCATATATAAATAGTTAAACTACAGTTTTATAGGGACGGAAAGGGTACATACCTTCATTCTCACGTGGTAAGTTAGGAATGACATCATCGTCAACCAGAAGGTCGTCATAAGGCGGCATAATACCGTCCTCGAATGGTAGTGATTCCGGAGGTCTTGATCCATCATCACCTGGTACTTCATACGAGGAAGTGTGTTGAAGAAGTGCATCCAATACCTGTACGGACCATATATGTTTCTGTTTTCTTTCCTTAATCCTTCCTATTTCTCTTGATCCTGCACTTAATTAGTGAATGTTTAATTTAACTACGTACAGCAAATGAAGGATTAATGTACAAAGAAAGGCCATGATCTGCGTATCTTATCTGTAATTCAGTTCACACTTCAGAAATATTTCAATCGTGACACAAAATTGTGACAGATAAAAATATGTCATAATATTTGCTCCACGTTTAAGTGTCACTAAATATTTGTAAGATGTGTCTATGTCACAAAATTTAATGACACTTCTAAATTGAACTCGCTACAAAAAAAATTCCAGTTGTGACGCATTTTTGGAGCATCCGTTACACATAACAGTGTCGCTAAAATTATTAGTAACGCAATATGAAGTGACTCTATTCAGCGTGTCACTAAAACTTTGTGACGCGTTGAAATATCATTATATTTTTTGTGACGCTTTAAGATGCAGTTCAATTTAGAAGTGTCACTAAATTTGTGGCTTGAATTGATGTAATAATTCAGTTTAGTGACATGCGCATGTATCACAAATATTTTAGTGACACCTGAAAGTTGAGCAAATATTGTGACATTTCCTTACCTATGACAAAATATGCGTCACTACTGGACTTTTTTTTTGTAGTGACAGCATCCTAAGTGTCACAAAAAATATAATGATAATTCCAAGCTTCACAATATTTTAGTGACACGCTAAATGAAGACACTTCACAAGGCGTTGCTAACACTAAAAAAAACATATTGTGACGCCTAGTGAAGTGCCCTATTCGGCGTGTCACTAAAATATTGTGACGCGTCGAAGTATCATTATATTTTTTTGTGACGCTTTAAGATGCAGTTCAATTTAGAAGTGTCGTTAATTAAATTT
Source organism: Rubia occidens (assembly GCA_032360425.1). Classification (NCBI taxonomy): domain Eukaryota; kingdom Viridiplantae; phylum Streptophyta; class Magnoliopsida; order Gentianales; family Rubiaceae; genus Rubia; species Rubia occidens. The sequence goes on from JAUOBV010585852.1 coordinate 14,259, forward strand.
TGTGACATGGATTCAGTTTAGTGATATGTGCACATCTCACAAATATTTAGTGACACCTGAAGGTGGAGCAAATATTGTGACATTTCCTTACCAGTCACAAAATATGCGTCACTATTGAATTTTTTTGTTGTAGTGTCAGTTCAATTCAATTTAGTTCATATCAGTTCACTTCAGTTCAATAAAAAAATAATTGGGAGAAATTTAGGCTTATTTAGTCATATTGTTACTATTTTCAACACACTTATTTTAGTTTAATTCAGTTCAAATCAATTCATTTCATCTCAGATTCTATAAGTAAATTCTAGAGAATATTGCCTGAATATAGTTGTCACGTACCCAAACCGAAGCTAAGCACATGCAGAGTGACGAAAAGCATTGCATTGGACATAACTTTAATAGCCTCAAACCAATTTCTAGCACTTCCTCGATCAAGTTCTGACAACATGCAGAAGGGAAAAAATGTTGGAGTTAATTTTATTTAATAAAAAAACAGATCGAAATGATTCACCTTTGTGTTGAAGATGATCAATATTGTTGGGATCTTCCGCATCTAATCGTTGGCTTGAATCCTGTATTCCATTGCCAGAATGTTCTTGAAGTTGTTCAGTGAAGTTGTGAGGTTTCAATTCGTCCACAAATGTACCTGGCAATCCCGATCGTGGAATTCTTACATACATTTCTTGCTTTATTTGAACAAAATTTGAAGGCGTTAATTGCACTAGTGGAGGAATGGGCAACCAAGACCAGGGGCGGAACCAGGGGGCCGGTTGGCGCCACCCCTATGATCCGGTGGCCCAAATTTTAGGTCTAGGCACCACCGGAATCTATGGATTCCGCACCCTTTGAAGAGGTTGTAGCTTTCTGGCGAAGAAAAACATCAGAAGACGGTAGAGTCTTCTGATTTATTTTTTAAATTGTTTCTTCATTAAACAAAACGACTTCATTTTAATATAAGTAAAACGACGTCGTTTTGTTCTCGTCAAGGAAAAAAAAAGGAACCTGATAAATGGGCTTAACCCAATAGGCCCAACTACTCTCATGCCCAGCCCTTTCCTTTCATAAAATTCCATCCGTCTAACATTCAAAATAACCCCAAATTATTTTGCAGTTTACTCATATTAATTTTATTATCATAATTAATTAAGATGAGGAGATCATGAGGGATTTTTTATCTCATTTTAACATTAATGCTGATGGATATGGTAAAAGTGTTTTTAATTAAGAAAATATTAATAAAGGTGTATATTTTTTATTAAGTAGTAATTATGCTATTTTATCAAGTTATTAAATTATTTAATTAATTCTAGACATAAATTTATTTCAGTTAGGTATAA
>JAUOBV010586157.1:0-15581 GCA_032360425.1 Rubia occidens
ACCCATTAATTTCTCATATCCAAAACTTCCTACTACCCTAACTCCACACCTTCCTCTCCATTCACAACATTTCAACTACTCAAGAGGCCAATCTACTCTCTTCTCCCGAACATCAACGAGTATCCTAGGATGAAGCATCTCCGGGTTCAAATTAATTGAGCTTTTCCCCTCCATTCCATGTTCATTTAGTAATTTGATTAACATACATTCTACATGTTTTTTTACCCATTGAACAATGATTGAATAATTTTATTAAGTATGTTGACTATGTTACATGTTATATAGTGTATATTGTTTGTGTTCCCAATATCATGCCATATTTTTAAGAAGTGAGAAAAAAGGCTGATATTAGAGGTGTTTGTGGAAAATAATCAATTTTTAGTATGACCACAGTTGCGACGTCGGTTAGTGCATCGTCCAGTACAAGATATGACCGAACGGTTACCGAAATCGCAATTGGCATGAACTGACTGGAAAATCTTTGAATATCCGACGTCTCTCATCATTCGGTCACTGCAACTTTGGTCATTTATTTTTGCGATGTCGCTTACCTCTATTCCATGTTAAGATTTATGTTGTATGCTCTCAGCTTTATTATTTGTACATCAATTGTTACATGTCTATCTGCTGTAATAGGATAATGACAATTATTTATGGACTTGCGAAATAGACTTGTCATTTCCATAGTCCCCCTTCAATTTCTAATGCCAGATAATGTATGCAAGGAAGCATCGATACAATCAGTCTGCCAATTTCACAACAATCTTTTGTATTTTTATGTATTGGTAATGTCATTTTTAAAAATAAAATGTAATTTCTATCGACGAACCATTTGTTGTGTCGTTAAATATTTAATATTATAATATTGTAAGAGAAACGATGTCTAACCAATTCATATGCAATTTCACACAATCAGGCGCCAAAATGATACTTGATCGACGTCGCATAAACATGTGTCTTTTTTTTGCGACGTCACACCCTCAAAATGACTTTGTCTTAATCACCGTTCCATATCAGCGAGTGATGTCACTGTTAATGGTCTGCGACTTCACTTTTCATTAGAACGACATCGACCTCGACAACGCCTCTCCATTTCCTAACCCATCGTATGTCTTCATGCCATGGCCGACATCACTTTCATGTGGAAGCCGACGTCGGTTTGTGCAATATCACAGGTATGATCTACCATGGTCGGCCTACTACCATTGACAGACATCAGTCACAAATCCTACTGACGTCGTTAAAAGACCAAGGTAAAAGGTTCTTTTTAACTCGGTTCGAAATTACGGTAAATATTATACCTTTTACTCTGGCTATATTTACCTTGGTTCTTCCAGGACTGAAAACCGAGGTAAAAGATCCTATAAAACTGAGGTAAAAGGTCTTGTTTCTGGTAGTGTAAGTAGCTTTTCCCATTTCTTGTCAAGGCCATCGCTAGCATCGGTCTTGAGGAAAGTCCTTATATAGTCAACCTTCTCAAATGGCAGAAGATTGGAAATAGTGGAAATAAGCTCATCCTTTATATAGGAATGATAGCCAGCATCTTGGGAAGATTGGAGGAGATCCAGGAAGAAATTATAAAATTCAAGAGCTTTCATAAACTTGTCCGGGTAAGCTTCTAGTTAGGATGCCTGAGCTTCCAGGTCTCGATCCTTCTCCAAATATTTTTCAACTTTGGTCTTCTCGGCTTTGAGGAGGTCGTTATTTCCCTTAGCCATCTCTAGTTTTTTCTTTAGGTGGATCAACTTCTCATCCTTTTTCCTAAGTTCTTCCTGGGCTTTAATTTGTTCACCACTCTTTAATTGAGCCTCCTTACGAAGGCTCAAACTCTCCTCATGCAACTTTAATTGGGAAGTATCCAATATTTCCACAAACAAGGATAGAGACTGGGAACCTTGATATGTGAGATAAAAGGTGATATATATACACACACATAATAATATATAAGTTAAATAACGAGGTTTTAAAGATCATTCCAAGCCTTGGGGTTCCTGGATAAGCCTCCTAGAACTCTCATATCCAAGATAAGAGAACTTGAGGAAGTGTGAGTTGATCGAGGGCTTTGGGGATCTTCAAGTTTGCGATTGTTCCAACCCTTTTTATGTTATTTATTGACAAAGACCTGCTATGGGCCTTTCCTCTTATTTTTGGAAATCGTTTGTGATTTTTCTCTCTGCAGAAGAACATCTATTGCGTTCGAGGAAGGTTTGCTCAAAGGATGATTCTCCATGTTACCTTTGTGTTATTGGCTGCCATTCTTCAGATTTTTCAGAGCTCCACTAAGACCCCCTGGAAAATAAAAGAGTAAATAGTTAGAAGAAGGAAAAGGAAAATCATTACAAAATAAATTTCACCACTAAGACACCTTCTGAAGGGTCAGATGTTGGATATGTGATCTGAAGAGGTGGTTCTCAAAAGAATTTCTTTAGTTATGACTGGGGAAAGTTTTCTTCTTCTATAGCCTTTTTTTTCTTTTCTAGCAGCGATATACTACTACTTCTTCTACTTGAATTTCTCATACATGTATATCTGATAAACCTCAAGTGCCCACATAAAACCACCACTCGATGTTTTGACCTTACAATTTTTATAGTCAACCCGAGAAGCCAAAAGTTGGTTTCGAGCTTCTTCGAGATCCTGAGGAGGAACACACTTCTTACCCTTGGAAGATTCAACTACTTCGTCGAAGTTCCATGAAGGGACCTCGTGTCTTCGATTGCAATCGAAGATGAACCCTTTACGATTTCACCCAGATGAATTGGAAGGAGTGAGAAAAGATTTTTTCTTTCTGAACTTGCTAGCGAAAGTAATAATAGCATCCATCTTGTTCCCACTATTTTTCATGCCATATAATGAATGAAGCAACCTATACTTAGGCTTGATCTCGAGCTTGTGATACCTCGTCATAAACATGACAATAATTACTACCACATTGGGATAGACTTGTGCAAAATTGACTTTGAATACTCCAAGCACCTTCGAGAACAAGGGGGGAAAGAAAAATAAAGCTCATTTTCGAGTGTGATTTAAATATTGACTTACTTTTCTATGGTTAAATTTAAGGAAGGTTCTCATAATTTTAAAGAGGGTAGCTCGAGGTCAGAGGGAATAATTAACCCTGAAGGAATAGTAGATACAAATTTTGAAATCGAATCTGGTTCCCCAGAAGCCTCATCTACGCCTTCTCCTTTAAAGATGCATCTTCATTGTTCCCATGGTCATCTTCATCACTGGGGGGAATCGAGTTCCTCTCCTCCATCTTTCGAGAGAACATTTCTCTCCTCGTCTATCAAGGCATACTTTCTTAGAGAATGACGTTTCTAGACTTGTTTCTTCTTCAAAGAGATTTGTGAAGAAACTTCCCCTTCTTCTGCAGGGACTCGAAGCTCTATGCTCACCGTTGTGAGGGACTTCCATGTTGGACCCTTCCCATATTGGAAGACCAAGCTAAAAGAATTTTAGTTGAAGGCATGTCAGTAATTATAAATTCATCGGGGTAATGGCCAGTGCAGCCTCTATTGTCGACCTCAAACTTGGGATCCCAATTAAAACTTTTTCATTATTCGGATATCTCAAACAAATCACCTTATTCCTCTTCCGGCCAAATTTCATCAGAAACCCGCCTCTTATAAAATTTCTCATCGAAGGAAGGAGTGCTAGCACCCATTATAGATAAAGAAGGGACGAAAGGAAGGTGAAAAAATTAATTAGACATACTCGTTCGGAGAAGAAAGTTGATAGAGACGATAGTTAAAGATTTTTGCTCTAAAGATAACATCTTCAAATAACCGGCAAGTAAAGTGAGAAGAGGTTGGGCAAAGGAGTAGATAAGAAGCCTAAAACGGCGGCTAGATAATGATTATCTTAGGAAGCCTAAAATAAATTAAAAGGTGTAAAAATCTTTTCATATCTCCTATAAAGAAACTGTTAGTCACACATTTTGTCAGCAAGTGATCAAAACATACGTCTCCACAAATTCTGAAAGGAAAAAAAAAGAGAAAACTAAACATCACCTCCATGATATGAAACAACACGGCAATATCTTATGATCTCAAGCATTACTTATGGCCACAAAATATGACTCTGAGGTTCGACCTTATGGTCTATAAACTTTAGCAGAAACCCTTGAGGTACCTTTACTCAATAATCTCAAATGTTTCTGAGTCTCGAGGAAATATTTACTTTTCTAGGGGCTTTTGATGATGGTTTAAACTATTAAGCCCAAATAAAACACTGGGCCTATTTCATCCAAATAAATTGAGAGAAACAGTCAATGTTATGACCGTATTTACTGCCATTTAATGTGTTGTGAAAAGGTTAAATTATACACAAATACTAATAGGGATACTCAGGAATAATTACAAGGTACACAATTATTTTGAGATTTATTCTACTTTATACGGTATTCATATGGTTTTGGTTACTTAAGCATCATAGAATTTCTCCTTGGAACTTCCCGGGGCTTGTTTCTTTGTAGATCGCGACTAAGGGATTTGACGGTGCAGCTTGATCGGTTTCGAGATGCATCATTAAGCTTATAGATAATCCACTGTATATTTTACCTTAAATGTTGTACTTGTATATAAAATTTAAATATTATATTTTAAAAGTTAAAACAAGTAATAATGTGTATTTAAATGTGAAAATATAAAAATATATAATATAAAATTTTAAATTTTAAATTTAATAGTATGTAATTTAACAAATCCAATATATAAGGTAAAAAAATACGTGGACTGTTCATAATCTTATGGACAAGCAGCGTATCAGAAGATCCACGCTTCGAATAAAACTCATATTTATCCCTTTGTTTATTTAGCGAATCGATTGGATCGCTACCTAGTACTGAGGCTTGGTAGATCATATATATTCCATAATCCCCTCCAGCTACGGAATCATGAGGAACGAAGTATAGAGTTGTTGTTTTAGCGAAGTGAGTGATGTAATTTTTGTAGCGAAGTAAATGTAGAGTGTGAGCTATATAATGTACATCAATTTCGTTTGGCAAAAACATAGGGTAGGCGTGAACTTGAACAATAACTTCTTTGGTAGAAGAATAAAATATAAGTGAGAATTTGGAAGGTATACAAAATTTATTTTGAAAATAACTTTAAAAGAAAATATATTATGTTAAACGAATAATATTCCTTTCATTTTGGGAAATGATTAGTAGTGTCCAGAAAAATGAGGGAAATTTTTTGTGTATAAATGAAACGACACGTGGAGTAATCATTAGGAAGCATGATTTTTGAAATTGATGAGTGTCAGCTCTGATTCTTAACTAACATAAGTTATTGATTGTCTCAAAAAGATGCATTTCTTTGAAAAGTAACTTTATCAATTTGAATTCTTTAGTTTTTTAATTAAATCAGGCTCTCGTTTAAATGGCTTACTTTTCTTCTTATGTCTCATTGGGATCCTTAGGAGTTGGTCAACTGTTCGCAGGAGCTTTTTCTACAAAAGGTAAATTACCTTTCCCAATTTTTCCATTTTGAAAAATTGTAGTTGTACATGTTGAATCATTGTCCTCCGCTGCAAATCGTAATATAATTGGAAGTGAGGCGACTCATATTGGAGTAATGATAAAGGGAGTGAAAACTTCTAGTGAATCCACATAGTGAATGATGTGGTAATACTGAAAATATAAATATATCCCTAATTAGTTGCACCTTTCTTAAAGAAAGTGATTAGTGATTAAGTCATTTGCTAGTGGGGTGCATATTAATGATGATGTGGTCCTCGGGGAAGACGAAGTAAGGGAGGAAGAGGTAAGTCAAGTAGTCGATGACGGAGAAAGTGCTATAATGAGAGTGATTTATTAGCTTTGAGGGAACATCATCCCTTTTGAATGAATGTGAGATTAGCATACCTAGCGTTGGAGAGAGAGTATTAAACCCTCTTGTTGGACATTTCGTGTGTATAAATATCACTTATTGTATAGGTTGACCCTACCCGTCCCGAATTATGTTGTGGGATGTTGGAGGCTTATAGTGTTTCTCTTGCACAACTTCATCCCTCGAGGTAGGACTAGATTGATAGCTTTATGGAATTGCGGAGGAGAGATGGTAAAGAGTTCAAGATGGATTTGTTTTCCAGGTTTTATCAATACAGAGATTAAAGATCAGTGGGGATTGGTTTACTTTCTACCCCAACATTCATGGGGTTCAGGTCGTATAGAAAGTCCCCCTACAATTGTGGGGTTTGGAAGGACAAATATATGATTAATAGTTGTATCAACGATGAATCTCTGCAGTTATAGAATACTGTTGTGCCTTTTTTAACAAGCATTCTAATAAGGTATCAAGATTGAATAAAGAATGTAAGGTTGTAAAGGAATTGACCTTCCATTCAGTGGTGATAGGGAGGCCTAGGGGAAGAGAGAATACCAATATTTTTTCTTGAATTTTTAAAGATTAATGTGCAGTGATTGTTTGTTGATTTCTTGTTTTGTGTTTGTACTTCGTTGATGTTTTGAATTTTTTTAGGAATGATGGTGTCAAGCATTGCAGTGAACCCTTCCATTAGTCGGGAAATGGAAGGTTGAGATCATGATGGTTCTCTACTAGATTATTTGGACCGTAAAAGTAGACGTGATGAGTTGAAGCCTAGGGAGAAGAGAAATAAGATGTATGCAAACCTGCTATCATTGGAAACTTGCCAGCGTTATCTGACTGGCCTTGTTAGATCCGACTCCGTAGGTTTTAAGTGGCTATCCCGGAGGGAGGGAGGGACAAGTGTCAAGCTTTCCAAAGTTCTAAAGTTGGGTGTGCCTTTCTGTAGTGAGGTGAAGGATTTGGCCATTGTGGTTGTGCCCGATCAGCTGGACATGCCTTTGAATGATGCCAAGAATCTAACCGCTCTTTTTGAATTAGTAGTTTAGCTATATTGAATATTTATGCACTATTGTTACATCACATGTTAGCTTATTGACATTATGTGTTCTTGATTTTAAGGTGGGAGGTGTTGTGATGTCCATACGGCAGCATCTAGCAGACTATGCGAAGGAGGTAAGAGATTATCCTAAGCAGGTGGTAGAGCTGGAGGAATAATTGAAGCAAAGTCAAGAGGATTGTGAAAAAAATTTAGTTGGAGTTGGAAAAGACACAAAGGTTTTGCCCTGAACAAATTAAGATAAATGGTGTATTGCGAGCGGAGCTCTAAAATATGAGGAAGAAGGCCCCTAATCAACCAGGTTATCCCAACGCTCTTATGAATAAGATTGTAAAGACGCAAGGTTTTTGTAATTTCTTCACAAATATTTAAGATAAGATTGTGCATGTAGGGTGGTGCAATTCTTGGGTGGATATCTATAAGTAAAATCTGAACTTGGATATTCCTGGACTTGATGACCTTACTACCAAAGCATTTTCCTTGGAGAATGTAAAGCGGCAGGTGGATGAGATTTTTTACGAGAAGGTGAGAGACAATAGCCGTCCCTTTCATCTTTTTAAGGACCTGGGAACGATGGCTTTGTTGCCTTCGATAAAGGAGCTGGAAAAATGTACACTGCAACTTTATTCGGTTAAACGAAGAGTTCAAGAGACAAATGATGCAATAGAGGTTGAACCTCTAAGCGGCCTTCCTCAATCAGGGAGCACCTTCAGCCATACCGTTGATGAAAAGAAAGACATGAGTGTTGTTATTGATCCACGGGTGCACAAATGAAAAGAAGTGAAAAGGTGGCTGACTTGTGTTTCGATTTCTTCGACTCGCAGAATAGCAAGTGGCTCTAATATAGTAACATATCCAGCAAGTTTGTATTGATGTCGATTGAATCTTAAAATTACTCATTCTTTTGGGAGCAATTGTTTTTCTCCATAGAGCTCTTACGAGCTAATTAGTCCTAAAATTTATCTTATTAATTGAGCCTTTCATAAGGCTGGATGATAATACAAAGGTTTGAGGAAGCCTATATAATCCTCCCACTATCTGGTGCTTTAAATATTAAAAAAAAAGAGTGTTGTTATTGATCCACGAATTGGCGGTGCTAGTGGGTCAGCTAGCGGCGAGTTATATTATCTTCTAATTCATTAGTTTATGGTCTAATCAACGTTTATTTTGAAATATTTATTGAGTTTAATTTTTGTGAGTTAGAATTATTTTTAAAACGTAAACACCTCGTTGATAAGTTTATGCTTTCCCATGTGTTTCGATCAGGGATGTTTTACCATAAGGATTGTGTGAAAGGTGTGGATTTGGTTATGGGTGAAGGATCGTTGTTAAATAGTCACGAGGGCGTAGTGGGGGGGGGGGGTTTGCCTCTAGTTATGGCATAGGTACTCTTTGGGCAAGAAATGTATGAACTTGTTTGGTAGATATGGTTGGGATGAGTTGGTTGTGTATAGAATAAGTTTTAAGGAAGAGCTGACATGGTAGGTTGATGGTGACATTAAGCACAACGGTTTGTGAAGGGGTATCCGATAGTTGTAGTGTTCTCCCAGGAGTCGCCATTCTTAAGGGATATGGGTAAAGAAGGCAATTCTACCCGTGTCACTTTCAATGGTGATCTTGAGAAAGTCGTACAAGTGTGTATCCTAGATTTGGAAGTGGTAAATGCCTACCTTTCGACTTTAAGTATTCCATCTAAGCTGAAAGAATGGGTAATAGATGTAGGCTATATGATGAGTGCGTAGTTGATTATATATATTTTTTTAAATCTTGACCAATGAAAGATGAAATTTGTAGGGAGCATGGATTTGATGGAGGAGTATAATGATTAATATTTGGAGCAAAATGTGATGATTGATTGGTTGAATAGGGAGTTTGATGAATATAACGTGGAGGAAAGGGGATGTCACAGGTTTTCGTTGGAGAAAACATGTAACGATGATAAACATGAGTTTAATGTTCAGCTTTTGATGAAGTAAAAGAATATGGAGAGGGGAATCAAACATCAAGAAGTTCGTTATTCCTGAATAAAGAGTGATGTCGTAAGCTTGAGACCTCGCTAAAAACAACATGGGGTGAGTGAAAATAGCGAGGATATTGCTAAGGCCCTATATGTGAGGCCCATAGAAATTGATGAGGTTTCAGTGGCCCGCTGGTAATACCTGTGACGGGGTGTTTTTGCACATGTGCGGGAAGTTGGAGGACATCCTCACGATGGAGATAATGAGGGAGGGTTTTGGTATTCAAACTTCCTCATAGTTGTTATGGAAGAGTTAGGCTATCGGTGATCGTATTAGCAGTCCGCGTAACATAGTATTGGCTTCTTTCTTTTAAACGTGTAATAGTATTTCTCCTAATAAAGTTGTATGTTGAATGCTAGTTATTTTTAATGTATGTTCTTCTTTTTGTAACTATGGAGTCATGTATTATGACATTTTCTTACTAAGCATGTATGTTGGATGTAAGTTTTGTAATGGAAAGGTATTCGAGTGTAACCCAGAGGTTGTGTATTGGTAGAATTTTATGTCTTTGATATAACTGAAAGGGTAATAATTATATTATTTTAGGTAAATAATTGAATAACCTATAGTGAAATTGATCTTAAATTTAGATTGTTGTTCTGGTGACGATGGTAAATTGTTGACCCCCAAGGATATATGATGTTGATTGAACCGAATTTTTCATTTTGGGGCACTTGGTTATGAGGGGGTGTGATATGGATATTAGTGGAAGTGGGGTTTGAATATTCTAGTGAGAAGGCAAGATGATTCTTCGCTTGTGTCCATGGGCTGGTGATTTTTAGGACGTATGCGAAGCCGTGGAAGATCATCTCGTGTCATCCGCGAGGTGTTGGTAACTTTATTATTGTGCATGTCCGCAAGTGATTTACCTACTTGTGTTGCATAAGCAGACATGAGTGGTTGTAATGGTGTGAAGCTGCGAGTGGAGGTTTTTTTTACTTCTGAAAGTTGTTATACAAAGCAAATGGGGAATGATGTATTATTATGGTTCTTTTATGTTTTTCGGATTATATGTTTGAGTTTAGGTGTTTTGTATTATTTGGACCTATTATGTGTTTGAGAGTTGGAGAAGTTGCTCCAGTTACTCGAGGTGCTAGTTCGGATTACATCCTATGTAGAATATCCTGAAAATCCTATGTTTTCCGTCTGTTTTGTAATCTTAAAATTGTTTAAGTTTTCTAGATTTCTCATTATCTTATACATGTTTATTTTTTATGATTTTCGACAGTATCAACAGGTGAGATTAGTGAAAATAGGGTCAAGATGGAAGATGGTGTAGAACCTCCATCCCCGAGGCCCTTAGGCATGGGAGTTGAGGAATACCAATGCACGAGGAAAGCCCAGACTTGTGGTGGATAAAACGGGAAGAGAAGAAGAGCTGCTTAGTATCCGAAGCTCGTAACAGAGAAGTGGCTTCATGAATTAGCTCGACTGGGTTATGGGGTGGCGTAGGTTTACAAGCAAAACATGTAGTTGTTTAACTTCTCTCCTTGGGGCCCTTACAACCTTATTAGAACAGATATGGGCTATTTATTTATGTAATAAGTTCACAAATAATATGTTATAAATCTTCATAAGAGAAGCTTCTTAGTTAGGAAAGAAATTGTATTTTAATCCTTAGTTTTTGTATTTATCTAAGATGAATGAAGTCCTTATTGATCGTGAGATGACTCCTCTTATTTTTTTAGTACTGATGTTGTTCCAAGGATCCTAATGTCGGTTTGCTTGCTGATTCTCTTCGGGTTGTATTTCTTCGTTTCTAGTAGGCCGTTAGTCTGGGGGTTGTTACTTGACTATTTTCTAAGTTAACAAACTTTTATAATGTTATTGCGTGGGGATAAGCACCCTATTCTAATCGGGTTATGGGATGCATTTTACGAACAATGTCCTTTTCTTGTTAACACCTCGTTGAGCTATTCCCTATATTGGGTTTTCGCTATCCATGTTTATATTGCATAGCTCAAGCTTTTAGCCATTTCTTATTACTTCTTGTACCTAGTGTAACCCTTAAATCTTATCAATTAATCAGTGTATGATTGCTCCTGGTTTTACTAATTTAATTTTTATTTTACCCATCTGTTATTGATTCGGTGCGCCTATTTTCATGGCTAAGTGACATCTACGGTGTCATCTTTTTATAAAAAAAAATTGTGCAATCTCATCATCTATATGTCTATTTTATCACATAATTAATTGTAATATGGGAACATACCTTTGTTTTGGATTGTTTCTAGCATAGCAAATTTACGTTCGTGTGTGCATACCATTAATGCAAGTTTTCCTAGCGTGGTAAGTTAGTATCCCACTTGATGGTTCCCTCGGCTGTGAGAACCGTCCGTTTCCTCTGCATATGTGTCATGCTTGTGGTAAATTTGGCATGGACTTAGGTTAGGGGTGGGAATCGATTCGATTTTCAAATGTTTAGATTTATTGAGTTTGGTTTATCTTTTAAAACCCAAAAAAATTATATAAAGAAAAACTAAATTCGATTTGTTCAACTTGGTTTAAATTCAAATATATTTTAATGAACCCAAATTATAAAAAAGGATTATAAATAAACATAAATAAATGACTATCTAAACATTATACGTACAATCACAATTTGTGGTTTTTTTTGGAAAAAATAGAAAGCAAAAACATGACATTTCCTACCTAAAAACATGAGCTTAAAAATTTGTAGATATTAATATCTTAATAACAATAAAAATTTAAACAACATGAATCACAATCCGTGCATATGAAAGGTCAAATTATTCAATCAAATAGTTTTAAAAGGAATACGAAATAGAATGAAATAAGATATATATACATATATAAGATAAATTAGCAAAAAAATCATAATAGGGCCCGCTATTTTCTTCATATTTATAATATTGCCATGTTAAACTATTGGTGTAAAATTAATATTATGTACTCGCTCTATCCCAACCATATATGTACACTTTCTTTTTTAGGCTATCCCATCCAAATCTGCACACTTTGAAAACTTTTCTCATTTGGCTAAATTTTACACCCAAATTTACTTGTTTGCCCTTAATGAAACCGGTTATTTACACACCATTACCAAAAATTAGTACACTTTAAATACACACCTAACCATTAACTAATTTATTAAGTATTCTTCCACAGTTTAAAATATGAATTCAAAATGTTCCAACCATTTCACTCTCCCAACCACTTTTCTCATTTACTCCATGTCCTCTTGAGCTAATCAAAGTTTCACCGGAAAGTGAAAAATCACGTGAACCATACTTTATTGTCTTGAATGCACCATCTGTACTTATCCTCATCTCAATTCATAGATCAGGATCTCGAATCTTTTCTCTCAAACCCATGTCTTCTCTTCTCTCAAACCCTACATCTAATCTGGGTTTCTGTTATCTGCCGCTCACATTCTCTATCTTCCACATTCTCTACTCATCTCCATTGCCTCTTCTTGAATCTTCCCCAAGAAAAATTCATTCGATGGAATCTCTGCCCTCCTCTTACAATCAATCCTTCCCTGGATATTCAAAGTGCTATGTTTCTGACACATATAGCCCCTCCTAATTTGTCCTTGAGACGGAGGCGGATGATGCCACCTCCGCCTGGAGGGTTGACACCGTCGCGGTGCAAACTCTGGCCATGGTAACCTACTGCAACTAGGACGGTAAAGATATAGTCGACCTTGGTGCTAGGGAAGCTCCATCTGACGTTCTGCTAACATTAAATGTACTACATGCCGTCCCTGAGCCAATTTCTGGTGAAGGCACAGTACTTTATGAGGTAAAAACCTCCAGTGTTGTAGTTATCTCTGCGACTCCTTCCTCTGCCGCTCCTTATCTCCCTGAATCTCCCTCACTCAGGTCAATAATGGCCAGAGGAGTTTCCGATGACAGCTCCAATTCACGTGAGACATCTGAAGGGTCGAATGTGATGCTTCACTTGTTATTTCCTCCGATGAGTTTCGTCTGTAGGAAACAAAGGAGAAAGAGGCGAGTGAGAAACTAGGTCAACGTGTTCATCCCTCCGTTCATCCCCACCAGAACGAAAGTTAAGTAATTTAGATGTATTGTTAATCCTATGTTTTTCCTTATTTGATATAACATCTCTGTGTATTATTTTTTTACTTTTCAATTGTGTGCCTTATAAATATTTAGCTTGACAATGCAGTTCTGTACAGTTTTCGATTGTTAGCAGCGCACTTGAAATGGAAGAAAAAATTTGATATCGAAAAATGCATCTTCCCATGTTAAGCAATGGTTCAAGTTCTGAAGGAAATTAAAAAATGACCAAAAATGATAACCCCCATACTTTTCCTTGTCCCTTGATATGGAGTTGGCATGTTGGTGCCATTTATTGACTATGCTTAGCTATCTGATGCCATGTTTGTTGAGAAATGCTGTTTGCCAAATACTAATTATGTCGTGCTGACTGATTATGCTGGTTTAGTTATGCTCTTTGCTGATTAATGATTAATCTGTGCTTACTGATTATGTTTGTGTGCATATTCCCTGGTTATGCTTGACACTTGCCTCTGTTTGTGATTCATCCTCTTTCATGTGTACTCAGTACATTGTTTTGATTATGGAATATTTCATCTTCCCTCCTCAGTCCCTGTCCCTTAAACTTCAGTCCCTGTTTTGGTATATTGATTATGAAGGACAAATGTTTTCATACACAACTACAATTTTCTTGCATTATATTACACTTAACAGGGTTAGATTTGAACATTTCAATCACACTAAAAGCAAAATGTTCAAAGGCTTTCAAAATATGCCTATACACCAACCCCCAATTGTACATAATATATGTTCATCCGCCCCAAATACGTAGGGCATATATGAGTGGGAGAATATCTTTAGTTTCTCCAAGTGAAATTAGATGTTGTATGTTGGCCCTTACTTCTTCCTTATTTACTGTCTGCATCCTTGGCAATGTTCCTTCTGTGATCATTCTTTCTTTATTCGTGTACAGAAATTTGTAGTTATTTCCACCTTTTTCTTTGATTATCTCTATCGTTGCTGCTTGACGAGTCACGAATACTTTGTTGAGTGTACCAGCATATTCCCTTTCATATGCATTGATCACTGCTCCAAGAAGCACCACAATATTTCTTGATACTTGTTCTTGTTGTAGTGACTGTATAGAGTTAAAAAAACCCCAAATCTAGTATGTTAAAGTCAGGGTAATTAGCTTTCTGGCAAACTAAATTGATGTTAAACCCATCGGACTTGGCCACAGCTAGAAACTCTGGATCATTAATTAATATATGTAGTGTGGCAATATCATGCTGTATGTAAATGTCCTTCCGCATGTGCTTCAACCACTTTTCTTTGATTGATGGTATTACTTCATTTATGATTTTGTTCCTTATCACATCCCTAGTGATTGCTGGAATAGGAACTAACTCCACAGTACCTGCTGTTCTGTTCTTACTGTTATTGACAACAACCTGTTCTTTCCTGAATGGGAAAATACCAAACTTCCCATCAAATATAACCTCCCCATTCTCACCAAATATGGGTCTACTAATAGCACATATAAAAATGAGTTTCAGAATGTGGGATCTGTGCATGCATGTTCTATATGGTACAGGTTCATCGGGTGCTAATAAGTACCGAACAATTTGTTTACTCAGATAAAACCACTTTTCATCTATGTGGATTATGTTTTCCATTTCTCTGAATAAGAGTTCTGTATATAGCTTATTAAGACAAAAAAAAATCAACCTGGTTATTTTGTTCTCAGCTATTAAGGATGGTTTAATACTGTTTGTGTGGTTTATTATGATCTCTGATGTTATAGCTCTTTGCATGTTGCTCCTCCCTATATGTAAGCCACTCGATGTGAACCTCAAGGTTCTTCTCTTATGTGTAGGGAAGGATTTTAAAGCCTCAAGATCAAAACTGATCTTGTTGTGGGCATTGCGGCTATCCAGCTTATGCCTCATGTTGAGGGGCTACCCCGACGAAATAGGAAATTGCGTTATTTTTACCAGGAGGAGGGAATAAATATATTTTTGTGTAGGACTTTCTATATTGCACATTTAATAAAAATTTATGTGTTCCAGTTGATTATTACAATATCTATTCTATAACTTTAACATAAAAATGTTTATTTCATAATTTTATGAAAAGTCTCATGGTACAAATATTAACGGTTCGACCAATACTGAAAAATCTCGTTTCAATAACTTTTAGTGTCAAAATTAATTATATACACATTACGCTAAATTTTGAAAAAATATTCAAAGTTATAAAACAATGTTGCAATTAGTGGCGGAACTGAGGGGGCCGAGCCGGTGCGACCGCCTTGGCTCAGTTCCAACAGTTAAGGGAGTTTTTGCTTTCCTCTAAAGTTCCGCCCCCTAATTTTTTTCTCCGACCTCCGATCTTCTTAGAATTTTTGGGGGAAAATACATTTTATCTTTGTCGGTATAATTCAACCCCCCTCAAATGGAGGACGGGGAAAGCGGTAAGACAAAGCGAAGGGGACATGATCTGGAACCAACTGAGCTCTTCCCATTGCAGGGGGTTGATAGTGAAGCACCTAGTTGAGGGGAGAAGGAATTGGAGACGGCTTGGAGTAGAGCAAAGAATGAAAAAGCACAGCCACCTCTGGGAGGAAGGAATAGGCCGAAGGTGGAGAGATGGAAGCAGATCGCGAATGGAGAGAAGGGTATGTATCTCC
>JAUOBV010586249.1:0-25100 GCA_032360425.1 Rubia occidens
TTTTTTTTTTAATATAGCCCAAGAGAATTGGCTGAGTGGCTTAAAGCGATAAGCTTGAAACTTATTAGGTTATTTAACCTCATCCGTTCGAATCGGATATTCTCTGATTACGCATAAAAAAAAAATAACACTTTTTATAATATATATAAAACAGCAATTATAATTAAGCCAGGGCCACTAATAAGTAAATGATATGTATATATCCTTTAAACTCTACTAGTTATATTAGTAGAATTATAAGTATATAAAGAAATTATTCAGGATAAATGGCTATATGTCAAAGACTTAGTTAGCTTTATAATAATAAAAAGTCTTAGATAAATTAAATCTATAAACAAAGTTAATTGAAATATCTTATTAGCTTTAGGAATAAAAATCAAAAGAGATTCTAGAATTAGTGTGAATGAAACTAGATTTAGCAAATTAAGTAAAACGTAATATAAATATGTTTGAATAAGGGGAAACCTTTCTCTAATGCTAAAAAAATATGATATATAAGCAACAGCGCATAGTACCGTGAGGGAAATTTAAGAAAGAGTAATTTTATAAGCAGCTCGAGTGAAAGTAAGAGCGTACCTTTTGCATAATGGGTCAGCAAGTTAATATTATATGCAAGCAAAAAAAAATCTTTTGCCAAGATAAACCAATTATGTGATAATGATTAAGTATTTAATATTAGACCCGAAGCCTAGTGATCTTACCATAATCAGGAATATAAAAGTCCGAACGGGTTATCGTTGTAAAGATATCCGAAGAATTGTGGTAAGTTAGTGAAAGACAAAACTGACTAGGATAGCTGGTTTTCTGCGAAACCTATGTAAGTAGGTAATTTTAACAAAAATCTTAGCAGGTACAGTATTTAATCTCGTCAACTCAAATAATTTGTTTTGCATATATCGGGGGATCGTGAAGATTTTACCGGAGTGTATTAGAACTCGGAAGGGCAAAGATGACGCGCATGTTTTCGTAACAGCGCTTAAGTTAAATAATCAGACATAGTACGATAAGGTTGTATGTCAAAAGGGAAACAGCCCAGAACAAGAGTTTAAGGTTCCAAAGTTATTGTTAAGTGAAAATAAGGAAGTTTTTTTCGTAAACAATCAGGAAATAGGCTTAGAAGCGGCCATTTTTTAAAGACCTCGTAACAGAGCACTGGTTTTAGTGTATAATACACTAAAGTTAAAAACACCGATAATATAACGGATCTAAACAATACACCGAAACCTTGTCTATATCTATCAATATAAAGGAAATATCTCCTCCTATTATAGATATAGGGTAGCAGAACATTGAGTAAATCTTACATCTATGCTTTTTAAGCATAGTAATTTATTATGAATAAATATTTATTCATAACTAGGATATATTGGGATAGCAATCCAGCTTTCCGGAGGAAGGCTCGAGAGTTATCTTATCTTAAAGGATAAGGTATATTCATAGATACAGATATCTCAAGAGATAATGCTGACATGAGTAACGAAAAAGGTTTATAAAATAAACCTCGCCTAAAGCTTATGGTATAAAAAACGGTCTCTAAGTTTTTTATTCTTAATTCTCGTATAGTTAGCGTCAGACCTAATATATTAGATTATGCAATATACCTATTGGAAAAAACGATGAGTAATAACTTTAAATGTCTAAATAAGTGAGGAGATTGTTTGTGTTTTTCTAAACTTTGCTTAGATCAATATTTAAAAGATAAACAAACATGATTATTAAGGAAAATTTAGATCCTGGACGAGCAATCTTTAGGTCTAGCCTTAAAGCGAGCAAAGACTAAGGCTAGCCTTAATCTATAAAGATCTGGAAAAATAAGCACGTGATGTTTCACGAGTTAACCGTACCTAAAAACTAACACTAGTAAGCAAGTAGAGTATACGAAGGCGTTTGAGCTAACAACCATTAAGGAACTCGGCAAATTAACTCCGTAACTTAGGGATAAGGTGGGCCATTCTTTTATAAAATCTTTAAAAGAAGAGGAAGCATAGAATGGTGTTGTACGACTGTTTAATTAAAACACAGCACTCTGCATAAGATTATAAATCAAAGTATTGAGTGTGATGTCTGCCCTATGTCGGCTGGTTAACGGATTTTCTTAACTGACTAAAATAAGTTAGGTTTTGAAGGAACCCCCGATAAATGGCGGCCTTACCTATAAGGGTCTTAAGGTAGCGGAATACCCTGGCCGTTAAATGCGGTCTTGCATGAATGATGTAACGATACAACAGCTGTCTCAATGGTTGGCTCAGTGAAATTGGAATAGCAGTGCAGATACTGTTTACCTCTAGATAGACGAGAAGACCCTATGCAGCTTTACTGTTACTAATTATAGGGTATGATATAACAAGTTTTAGTGTAAAAGGTAATTGTTAAAATAAGCATGAAACACCTTTACTTAGTTTATCATACTTTTATGGCGCTTTGCGTCACCTTTGTTATTATTATAATATATAGTCATCGATTACGTGATTTATATATTTTTTTCGATAATAACAAAGGCACTTATCCGTAATTGGAAAAAATTTTTAGTAGATGGTTTATGCGGGGCACAGATCCCATAAATAGTACCTGGGTATATCCAATGTTCATTTTGTAAACTTGTTTTTATAAACAAAGATAGAGGCGAAGCTTTTTGATTTGCTAAGCAAGATATAAAAGCTTTGTTTTTATCTAAAAAATTAGTTTGCTATTAGTAAAACTATACTAATTCATTTATCTTTCTATTAAGTTAGAATATTTTTATTATTTAAGTAAGATTTTAAATATATGGAAAATATTTGTAAATTAAACATTAATTTACATTTTTATAAATAATGTTTAAAGTCCATAAAGAGTACTCAGTACTCAGTTGAGATATTTATAATTACTATCAAAGTTTAATGGCTTAATCTTGCTTTACTGTTTGACATACAAGTCTTTCAGTCGCGTAAGCGGGGCATATGATCACAAGATGCAATAAGGAAAGGTCTTGGATTTTTGAAAAAGCTACGCTAGGGATGGACTGTGTTAGTCTAGTCCTCCAAAATTTAAGAAATTTTGGTAATATAACTGGGTAAAATTCAAAAAAAACTTTAGCTAAATAACAGCTTTTTAGTTAATTTGAAGCGAAACTTATTAAAAACCACCAATAAGCACGTTCAACGACTAATAGGATAGTTTACTAATTTAATAGGCTTAGGTCTGTTAAATTAAAAACTCAAATCCTTAATATAAAAGCCCAGCACTTATCTATATTACTAATCATAATTAAATCAATTAAGTTATGTCTAAGTTAATAGCTTTATTTAAAAATATTTTGGATAAATATATAATTGTTTATCAGTCTTATGTTAAATTACACTAAATAAGTTATGCAATATTTGAAGAAAGAAAAATTAAATTTAAAAAGTCACTCTTTAAAAAAATTTAAAGCCATTCTTTCTAGTTTTAAAATTAATGATGAAAATTTAATGGATAATGATAACTCTAGAATTAATGAAGCTAGATTTTATCCATCATCAACCAAAGAATGAATGACTAGTAATTATTCATATAGTAAAACAACTTTTAAAAGTTTGCCAGTTAAAGATAAAATAGTCTATAATTTATTAAAAAGTTATTTCAATTTAAAACAAAATAAAGTTAAAGACGTGTCAATGAACGCGAATATAAACATAAATAGTTATTCTTTTGCTAGTTTTGCCAAAAAAAGATTGAAAAATAAAAATCTATCTATGTTTTTAAATAAATCTAATAAATTGGGAGTTAGCATAAGTCTTTTAAAACAGTGAAAAAAAAGTTTAGCTTTAAATAAAGTTAAGTCAAATAATCAGTTATTAGATGTTAAAGCTACAGAAAAAAAAGATCTTTTACTATCTTTAGATAAAATAAGTAAAAACAGCAAAAGATATTTATTAATCTTAAAACAAAGATTACTAAAAAAAATAAGAATACAAGAAAAGAAAAAAAAACTTTTTTTAAAAAAAACTTATTTAAGTTTACCTGAAATTAAACATTTAAATAATAAATCTATAATAACTGTATCAATCTATAATAGAAATAATCAGATTCTAAAAAAAAAAATATATAAATTATACAAAATGTTCATTTTAAAAAAAAATAAGAAATCTAATCTTATTAATTTGCCTAAGTTAAACAAAAATCAGTTTCTTTTGTTAAATAATCAGAAAAAAAAAACATTAATTAATTCTTTATTGGTTAGGCAAAAGCTTTCTCTTTATAAGAAAATTTATTTAAATACTAAGATCACAACAGAAAATTCATTAACTTTTAATGTTAATGGATTGTTTACGGCTAAGTCAGCTTATTTAGTAAATGATGTTTTAGCCTTAAAAAAAATAAACTTAAGAAAATTAAAAAAGATTCAGAAAATTCTCCAAAAAAAATATAAAAAACTTGTTAAATATAAATATTTAATTATGCTTTTATGTTTTTATAAATTTAGATTAAATAATAACAATTTATTAGGTTTAAAAAATATAACTAGAAAAATATATGGTAAAAAAATAGTTTTTAGAATAATAAATTTAAAATATATGTATTTAGACAGTAATATTATGGCAGAAGCTATAACTAAAAAATTAAGAGACAGAAAAAAAAGAATCATAAGAGTATTGAAAAAAACAATGCAAAACATAAAAAAAGTTACTTTGGTAAAAAATTTATGAGAGGATAACACTTTTAACCCTAACTTAAACAAAGATAATAAAAATAATGTTTTATTAAACAAGGTAGACTTTGTAAATAATGAAATACATAGTAAAACACCAATAACTGGTTTAATCTACGATAATTACTTGTTAGATAAGGATCAGCTTAATGGTCTTATTTTATATAATTTAAAGCACAAGTTGGTTAGTGGTATAAAAATACAAGGTTCTGGTAGACTAACAAAACGTTTAACAGCATCAAGATCTATAACTAAATCTAGAAGTAAAGGAAGTTTAAAAAATATTAATTCCTCTTATAATGGTATTACTAATGTTATGGTTAGAGGTTATATGAAATCTAATTTACAATATGTAAATATAAATAGCTATAACCGTAATGGTAGTTTTGGAGTAAAAAGTTGAATTAGCAGTTATTAAATTTTCTAATAAAAATCTAGAGCTTTCTATTTTTTTTATTTAGACAAAAAATAAGCCAAAATAATGGCGTTTAAATAAAAATTGATTAGTAAAATATAATAAGTGAAGAAATAGTCTGAGCCATTTTAAGAAAAATGGTCTTAAAGAGAATAAATCTTTAAATTAACGATACTGAACAGGCTAATTGCGCCAGAGAGTACAAATTGAGTGCGCAGTTTGGCACCTCGATGTCGGCTTGGCTCATCCACATGAATGCAAGAGTCATGAAGGGTTCGACTGTTCGTCGATTAAAGAGCTACACGAGCTGGGTTAAATACGTCGTGAGACAGTATGGTTTCTATCTTCTAGAGAGAATTAGAGTAAAATAAGGATAGCCCCTTCGTACGAAAGGAGTTGGGTATGTTAATCCATGGTTTACCTGTTGTTTATGTAGCATTGTTTAACTTTTAGTAAGTTATTGGCAAAATTATAGAAATATTAAGATAATTTTTAACATAGGCAGGGCAGGAAAGCTATACTAACTAAAGATAAGCGCTGAATGCATATAGGTGCGATACTTACCTTAGGATACTCTTAAATATATGTAATATAACATTACAAAATGGGCTTTTCTGATAGACAATATTAGATTAGGTTAGAAATAATCAATGCCTAGTTTTTATAGGATTTAGCTTAAAGAATTTTGATGTTTTTAGGTATAAATTACTAATTTTTTTAAATACTAAAAGATAAACATATCGAACTTTTACATAATTATAAGTTATTTAGTTAATAATTTAGAACTAGCTTTGTGATTTTTAGACGAGTAAAAAAAAACTCCAAAGCAAATAAAACTATATATTTTAAATAAAACATAAAGCCCGGTTAGCATAAAAGAAATGCAACCGTTTTGTAATCGGTAGAAGTAAGTGCGATACTTACACTGGGCTCTTTAAAGGTTTTACCTCGTCCGACTCTATCTTTTTTTATTTTATAAAAAAAAATAATAATAAAAAGGTAAATGCGGTTTAATGTAATAGGTAACATCTTTGACTCATGACCAAAATTTGGGGGTTCGAATCCTCTAACCGCTTAAAGGCTATAGCTTAATTGGTAAAGCGAGCTGCTCATAATAGCTCAGATGAGTGTTCAATTCATTCTGGCCTTATCTATTATTGTATAACTTAAAAAAAACACAGCTAATTAGCCCCTATTATTAACTTAAAACAAATCCGAGTGCTGGAATTGGTAGACAGGATAAACTTAAGCTTTATTGATTAAATATCGTAAACGTTCAAATCGTTTTTCGGATAAGACAAAATTTGTTTATGGTTAGCTATAACTAAACAATGTTTAATTACGGCTAACTTAGTTAAATATAATCTAGAGAGTTTATATAATTTACCATAATTTTTATGGTAAACTTAGCCTTATAATTTTTATCTCATAAAAATAAATAATCGCTAGCCAGACAAAAAAGTAATAATAAGACCCATTCGTCCAATGGTTAAGACAAAACTCTTTCACTGTTGAAATAAGGGTTCAAATCCCTTATGGGTTATTAAGTATTAATTAATATGAGGCTAGTTATAAAATTTATGATATGACAATGCAAAAGCCTAAATATGTAGGAGCGGGGGGTAAAATAAAGGGGGATGTAGTTTAATTGGTAAAACTGCGATTTTGCATATCGTTAACTCAGGATCGAGTCCTGACGTCTCCATGGGGGAGCGAAATGTGTCCCTAACCTAGGTAAATTCTAGCCAGGGCCATCACCGTTTTGTTTTGTTTTTTTTTTTACGTTTTTTGTTTAAAACTACAGGCCTTTTATGACGTCCTATGATTGGCTCTTTTTATCTAAAGACAGAAAAACCCACAGTCTCCTTGGCTTAACTGGTAGAGCAAGATACTTCTAATATTTTGATAGGGGTTCAAGTCCTCTAGGAGATAAAAGGTTTAATTAGAAACAAACTAGGCTAGCTCAGATATTTACTTCTATAATAGAGATCTAATTATAACTATTTTTGTTATTATGAGGGCTTAGACACTATATATATATAAATAAAATGACATTAAATATTAGAAGTATTTTTCAAGCTCATCCCTTTCATCTAGTTAGTCCCTCGCCCTGACCTCTCTTAAGTTCAGTCAGTTTATTTGCAACAACAACTACAGGTGTAATGTCAATGCACGGATTTTCTCACGCAAGTGTATTTTTTTTTACAAGTTTATTTTCAGTAGTTTATTCAATGTCATTATGATTCAGAGACATAATTAGTGAAGCTACATATTTAGGTAATCACACATTAGCTGTACAAAGAGGTCTAAACATGGGTGTAGGGCTATTTATAGTATCCGAAGCATTATTTTTTTTAGCCATTTTTTGAACTTTTTTCCATAGTGCTTTATCACCAAACGTTGAGTTAGGAGCAGAATGACCTCCTATGGGAATTCAAGCAATAAATCCTTTCGAACTTCCTTTATTAAATACAGTAATATTATTATCATCAGGTGTAACGGTAACATACGCACACCATTCATTAATACAAGGAGAGAGAAGTGGAGCTTTATATGGATTATTATACACAGTATTATTAGCTATAGTGTTTACTATATTACAAGGAGTAGAATATTCTGTATCATCATTTACTTTAAGTGATGGTGTATTTGGATCATGTTTCTATTTTGGTACAGGGTTCCACGGTATACACGTTATGATTGGAACTATATTCATAGGTGTAGGATTTTGACGTTTATTGGCTTACCATTTAACTGAAAACCATCACTTAGGTTTAGAAGGTGCCATATTATACTGACATTTCGTTGATGTTGTATGATTATTTTTATATGTAACAGTTTACTACTGAGGATCTTAATACTTTAAATAAGTCATCAGCATATATTATAAAAATATCATCACTTTAACTCCAAAAACATGACAAAAATCGTATTCTAGAAATAGAAATCTAGAGCTTTCAATATTCATTACTATTAATACCTTCAATAATAACAAGCTTAAGAAGCTCAATTGGCTGAGCGGAACTCTGAAGATGTTTAGGTTATAAGTTCGAATCTTATCTTGAGCAATTTATTTTACTTATAAGTAAAATAAATAAATGGGTATGCTGGAATTGGTAGACAGGTCTCGCTTAGGACGGGATGATTTTAATCATGCAAGTTCAACTCTTGTTACCTATATATTTATAGTTGGCTAACCTTATAATTTAATGATTTTTTTTTATATTAATTTAACTAGCTGGCTAGCCCAAAAAAATAAGATTATTTTTTTTTTGTTGTGCGTGCGTACGTGCCAACTTAAACACGGAAATATTAAGTAAAGGTGGATATAGTTCAATCGGTAGAACAATTGTATGTGGCACAGTATGTTCCTTGTTCAAGTCAAGGTATCCACCCCTTTTACATATATAATTAGCCTAGTTTAGTAAAAACTTTTTTAGTACTACGGCCAGCCAAATAAATTCTAAAGATTAAATAAACTAGAAAAGCCAGGATAGTTCAATAGGTTAGAACATTAATTTCATGCATTAAGAATGAGAATTCAACTTTCTCTCCCGGCTAAAGATATATTTATGGTGGCTAGTTAAAAGTAAACTAAATTCTCTTTTTAATAAACTAAGGATCTTAGTTTAATGGTAAAACATATGCCTTTTAAGCATTACTATTTGGGTTCAAATCCCAAAGATCTTAAGTTTTATATAAATATAGTAAACTCATTAAAATTAACTAAATAAAACTAATCTAAAAATAAAACTCTTTTAAAAAGAAAACTAATAACAAGGAAGGTCCCGTTTGCTGGTATGACGGGTTGAGCTGTAAACTCAATAGCAATTGCTATCGAAGGTTCGATTCCTTTTCTTCCTAAGTGTTAAAAACAACGATTTTCTTTGTTTTTAAATCTTAATGACTAGTTTTTCTTAAAGGCAAGAAAAAAGAAAAAGACTAAAGCAAAAAAAGTTGGCGAGTCTGTCTATCGTTTTTAATCAGTACTAGTGAATTTTATGAAATCGATTTTTTTTAATAATTAATGTTAAACCTAAATAACATATATAATAACACTATGCTATTCGAAATAGCAAGTCCCTTGGATCAGTTCGAAATAAGAGATTTAATAAGTTTGGACGCACCGCTTTTATCTAATTTACATTTATCTATAACAAATATAACATTATATCTAATTATAAGTTTAATATTAATTGTAAATTTAGTTATTTTATCTGACAATAATAATAAATTGGTGTCAAACAATTGATCATTGACTAGAGAATCTATTTATGCTACTATCCATAGTATAGTAATAAATCAAATTAATAAGAAAAAAGGACAAATATATTTCCCCTTTATCTTTGCCTTATTTATGTTTATTTTGGTAAATAATTTAATAGGAATGGTACCCTACAGTTTTGCTTCAACTAGTCATTTTATATTAACATTTGCACTTAGTTTTACTATAGTGTTAGGTGCCACAATACTAGGTTTTAAAGAACACGGTTTAAAATTCTTTTCATTATTTGTACCAGCTGGATGTCCTTTAGGTCTTTTACCACTATTAGTTATAATTGAGTTTATTTCATATTTAGCGAGAAACGTTTCACTAGGTTTAAGATTAGCCGCAAATATATTAAGTGGTCATATGCTTTTAAACATATTAAGTGGATTTACATACAATATTATGAATAGTGGAATTATCTTTTTCTTTGTAGCGTTCTTACCTTTAGCTTTCATTATAGCTTTTTCAGGTTTAGAATTAGCGATCGCCTTTATACAGGCACAAGTATTTGTAGTTTTATCTAGTAGTTATATAAAAGATGCTTTAGATTTACATTAATAAAATAAACGGTAAGGCCCTTTAAAACTGAAAAACACAGAGATCTTTATAAATAATAAACACAAGTAAATAACAAAAGTTAATAAAAAACAGACAACTAGATATTCCTCTAAATAATACTCAAATTTGAGTCAAAACGATAACTAAGCAAAGATTAAAATAATAAAATCTTTAAAGAAAAGCTAGTGTTATTAATTCTTTTAAAGGCTAGCCATAAATATTTATTTTTTCTCGTATAGCTTAGTTAATATGTTGTGGACTAATCGGTAAGTCATAAATTTTTGGTATTTACATATGAGTGTTCAAATCACTCCAACATAATTAGCTTTATTTATTAACTTAATAACAATAATAGCTGGCTAGCCAAAATACAGGACTTAGTCAGCAAATATAAAGAATCTAGTTTTAAGCTTTATATTTTTCTAAAATCACGCAAATAAATATAAATTTTCCGTGATTTTATTTGCTATTTTTAATAATATGTCTAGATCTAAAGCTAAAGCTTATTATTATAAATAAAATAGTAGTAACTAGTTTATTTTTTAGAAAAAAATAATGAATAATTTATTTATAATTATGGATAATTATAACAACGCTTATAAAATAGAATTTTTAGATATAATTTCTATTTTAGCTATAATATCAGGTATTTTAGTTATAACTACTAAAAACCCTATAATATCTGTGCTATTTTTAATAGGTTTATTTTTGTGTGTATCAAGTTACTTATTTTTATTAGGAATGAATTTTATAGGATTATCTTATCTATTAGTATATATAGGAGCAGTGTCTATTTTATTTTTATTTATTTTAATGTTAATTAATGTTAGAGTCTCGGAATTACAAGCCGAAACAAGTAATAGTTTGCCATTAGCTACTCTTATAGGTGTGTGTTTTTATTATATAATATCTAAAGTACTGCCGTCTAGTTATTCTAAAATAAATAATGATGAATTTTTAAGTAATATAATAAGTTATAAAAATGAAGAAATCTATTATGTAACGTCTAAATTATGAGATGGTAATTTAACAGAAAATTCACACATTACTAGTATAGGTAATGTTATGTATACTAATTATTTTATATGATTAATCATAACATCTATAATATTATTATTAGCTATGGTAGGAGCTATAATAATTACTATAAGACCTGAATCTAAGTAGAATAATGTAATATTTTGTAATAGAATGTAATATAATATAATAATGTATATCTAAAATGACTAGCTGACAAATTAACTAGTAAATAATAAATGGCCATAGGTTAATGGTAGACCGTTCGTCTTCCAAACGAAGTGTACCGATTCGAATTCGGTTGGCCATAGAGGGTTAATTGTTAATAGGTAGACGACTTTCTTGTCACGAAAGGAAATGCCGGATCGAAGCCGGCTTAGCCCGTATACAATTAATAAGATATAGTTATATTTAGTTTATAGACTAGACTGACTAGTTCACGAGAGTTTTTATAATTTATAAACTATAGCTAGCCACTAATGCAGCTAGCAAATAAGGAAAAGTTGCTATTGGTAGGGCAAGATATTTGCTAAATATTGTGTTTTAACACTTGGATGTTCAATTCATCTCTTTTCCGTGTTTAAAAAGGTTTATTTTTTAAGTAATTACTTAGAAAATAAATATTTTTTTTATCTTGCCGCTAAAGCCTTTACATATTATATTATAATTATTAGATTTGTTAGCTTTAGTTTATAATGTTATATATAGATATAAATATCTATAAAAGAGTATAGTTTAATGGGTAAAATAGGAAGCTTCAAACTTCAAATTTTCTGTTCAAGTCAGAATGCTCTTGTTTGATAATATAGAGGTTAGTTTAGATTTTTTTATGACTAGCTCATACTAGATAAAAACAAAGATTAGAAATTGTTTTTAGTTTTTCCGTCAGCCTAGGTTTTTTAACTTAACAGGTAAAGTGCATTTTTGATAAGAATGTTATTCAAGTTCAAGTCTTGAAAAAATCATTAAAGAAAAACAAAGCTAGCCACATATTAAATCTAGCTTATTTAATGTATGTTAGTTTAATGGTAGAACAACCTACTACGGATAGGTTAATATGAGTTCAAGTCTCATACATATATATATATCTAAATTATTTCTAATTTCTAGATAATTTTGAAAAACAAATTAGTTATATTAGACTATTAGCTAATAAAAAAATGATATTTTTTTTTACGCACATATGTTAAAAATAAATCTATTTAAATATATTATAATACAAACATATTAATAGATATTATTTTATCAATAAATAGATATATTAATATCATAAATTAAAAGATGTAATTTTCTAAAAAATATCTGTAAAAAGTTTAAGTAAAAAAGTTAAGTACCGAAAGGGGAAAATTATAGCCAAACAAAAATAAGCAGCTCAATAACTAAAAAAAGAGCGTACCTTTAGATGGCTTTATTAATATGTTTGAAATTGGATTTGAACTAAATTAATAAAGCCAGGCTATAAAAAAAAAGTTAATAGCTAAAAATAAGTTGCTAAAGATAAAAAGCTGAGGCTAAACAGAAAATAAGTCAGTTAAAGGAATTAGCTTAATTGGTAGAGCAATCGTTTTACACACGGTCGGTTAAGTGTTCGACCCACTTATTCCTTAGTTTGCCTACTTGAGTTTGATGATGGCTCTGATTGAACGCTATCCAAATGCTTGACACATGCTAATCGTACGGTTTTATATCTATGGCAATATAAAACAGTGGTGTACAGGTGAGTATATAATAATTAGACTACCTTAGAGTTAGGAACAAATTCCTTATATTAGTAATTTTTAGCCAGCTAAAAATTCGAAAAAAGAAGAAATTCGCTTTGAGATGTTCGTTATTAGCCGGGTAAGTAGTTGTTAAGGTAAATGCTTAACAAGCTATAGCTCGTAATCGAAACTGAGAGGTTTATCGATCACATTGGGTCTGAAAAAACCCCAATACGTATTGTACAGCAGTGAGGAATCTTGGTCAATAGTCTAACGACTGAACCAGCAACTTGGAAGAATGTGCGCTAATTGTTAAATTAGTTCAAAACTGGCTATCCTTATAAAGTTCTAGAAAGAATAATGATATATGACAATTTTCTATCTATGTGTCTTGACCAAATCTTGTGCCAGCAGTCGCGGTAATACAAGGGAGACTAGTGTTATTCATCTTTATTAGGTTTAAAGGGTACCTAGACGGTCTATTATGCCTGGCAACAAAAAATATCAGTTAATCTGATATAATGGAACAAATATGACTAGAGTTTTATACGGGAGGAATATGTAAGTACTAATAGAGGAAAGTTAATATTTTGTGATACTATTAGGACTGGTAACGGTGAAAACAATCCTCTATGAAAAACTGACGTTGAGGGACGAAGGCTTGGGTAACGAATAGGATTAGATACCCTAATAGTCCATGCAGAAAATGATGAGTGCCATAAGCAACAATAATTAAAAATATATAAATAAAGCTGTTTATAAATGAAAGTGTAAGCATTCCACCTCAAGAGTACTTTGGCAACATTGAAACTGAAATCATTAGACCGTTTCTGAAACCAGTAGTGAAGTATGTTATTTAATTCGATAATCCTCGAAAAACCTTACCACAACTTGAATAGTAATTAATTTTAATTATTACAAGCGTTGCACGGCTGTCTACAGTTAATGTCGTGAGAATTGGTTAGATCCTTAAAATTAACGTAAGCCCTTTCTTTATTTTGGAAATTTGCCCTATAAAGAAGATCGTCAATATATTGAATATTATAAAAGGGACTAAGACAAGTCATCATGACCTAAACTCAGTTGTGGGCTATAGACGTGCCACATGTGCCTAGACAAAGGGATGCAAAATTGTGAATTTTAGCTAATCCCTCGAAAATAGGATAAAAAATATGAATTCTAGTCTGAAATTCGACTAGATGAAAAAGGAATTACTAGTAATCGTGAATCACCACGTCACGGTGAATCTTATCTCAGATAGGTACTAACCACTCGTCAGGCACTGAAAGGAGTATGCGCAATAAGTTTGGTTTTTGTTAGGTTTCCTTATTAGATCATTATTTTATTTAATAATATCTTAGCAAATAATCTTCGTATGCGTGATTCTAATTGGTGTTAAGTCGAAATACGGTTCGTGTAGTGGAAATTGCACGGGATTAATTAATATTAACAGTAAAATGGGTGGCTATGCGGTACTTGTACCGTAAATATTTGTACTTTCCCTAGTACTTTTATATAGCTACCCACACACAGCTTTTTTTGGCAAAAACCTTAAAAAGTTTTTTTTAAGGTATGGGTTCAAATCCCATGAAAAGCAAAATATATTATGCTTATCTCATCAATTTTTTTTTTTTTAATTTCAAACGCTCTAACAAAGAAATGTGATCTATCTATTTTATTTTCTAGATCTTTATTTAACAGTCAAAGTCCAGTAATGGATCTATATTTTTTATCTCAATGCCTTTTTGCAGTTTTTTATTTTTTACAATTTCTCATATGTTTTATAACTCTATTATTATTAGTTAATTTAATTATTATAAATATTTGAAATGAATTATTTACTAGTAAAAGCAAGAAATTGCTTATCGGAGCTTTAATATTTATAAACTTAGTATTAGTTTTGATTATATTCGGACCAGAAATAATCATTCTATGCTCTAAGGCTCTCAAAGTTATAGAAAAGTTTTCTACTCTCTTTATGGATAGTGAACCAGCAAAAGGTAAAAGTAAAACCAGCCCTAAAAAATCACCCAAGAAAAAGGCTTACTCTTTTGCTGGTTCCGGTGGTAGTGACGATGGTGATAATTCTGACAGTTCTGACAAATCATCAGGCTCAAAAAAAAGAAAAAGAGAAAGTGATGACCAGGATAATGATGTTAACAATAGTTCCAAAAAACACAAAAATTTAACTACAGATGATGATTTGCACTTTTATGCGGAGAATAAAACTAGTGCCGATGAAACTGAGTCATCTAATTCATCTAATGTTAATGAAACTGAGTCATCTAATTCATCTAATGTCAATGAAAGTGAATCATCTAGTTCATCTGATGTCAATCAAGATTTGGATAAATCTTCTGTATATGTAGACAAGGGTAAAGGGAAATATGTAGCTAAAGAAATATTTGTAAATGTACCAGGTCAGTGCTATGAACCGTTAGCTTGATTAACTGACGAGGATTTAGAATCAATTAAAATAGAAGCAAAAGAATTTGTAAGAAATTCCGGTTATAAAGCTTTTTTAACTATTGATGACAATAGATCTGGTAACTTTAAAAAGGCTACTAAAGCATTTGATGACATGGTAGATCAAATAAAACACGCAGATACAATACCTAAAGACATAAAAGATTATATCTCAAGTTTGGCATGAGATACTGTTTACTATTCAGAGGTAGTTGAGTTTTTTCATGAAAAATATAATGATCTCGATTAATTCTACGAAAATTAATCAATCCTAGGCTAACTTATTAATTTAAACAAATTTGTTTATAAAAACATTCTTTTTAGTAAACAGAAAAATTTTTTCTATCTTTTTTATGTTATTGTCACTTATGTTAATTATACCCCTTACTGTAGCTTTTATAGTAGCTCTTATACCAGCACACAAGCAAAGTCATCAAAAAAATTATAAAGCAAATGATTATAAAGTGTTAGTTTTTTGAGCACCTGTGTTAAATCTTATTTTAGCAGAAATAATCTTTATTTTATTTGATTTTTCTAGTAATAACTACCAATTTGTACAGGAATCTTTTGAAATAGGATGATTTAATTTATATTTAGGACTTGATGGATTATCTATATATTTTGTTTTATTAACTACTATAATAATGCCAATAGCAATGCTATCTAACTGATATTCAGTCTTTACAAATGAAAAATGATATTTAATTATAATGTTAATTTTAGAAACTTTATTGTTGGCAGTGTTTTTAGTATTAGATATATTCTTATTTTATATTTTTTTTGAAAGTATTTTACCACCACTATTTTTATTAATAGGTATGTTTGGATCTAACAATAAAGTTAGAGCTAGTTTTTACTTATTTTTATATACATTACTAGGTTCCTTATTTTTACTTTTATCTATATTATCTATACATTCTTTAACAGGAACTACAGATTTTGATGCATTATTTAAAAATAATTTAAATTTTAATAGTCAATTATTTTTATTTTATGGAATTTTTATAGCCTTTGCAGTAAAAACACCAGTTATCTTTTTAAATACTTGATTATTAAAGGCTCATGTTGAATCTCCTTTAGGTGGAAGTATAGTATTAGCAGGTATAGTGTTAAAACTTAGTTTATATGGAGTATTAAGACTAATTTTACCGCTATTACCAAAAGCTTCACTATGATATACATATTTTGTATTTGTAATTGGTGTAATAACAATTATTTATGCTAGTATAAGTACCATTAGAACTATAGATATTAAAGAATTAATTGCCTACAGTTCTGTATGTCATGCAGCAGTTTATCTATTAGGTGTATTTAGTAACACAATACAAGGAATAGAAGGTGGTATAACTTTAGGTTTAGCCCACGGTTTTGTTTCTTCTGGGTTATTTATATGTGCAGGAGGAGTTTTATACGATAGATTCCACACTAGACTTATAACTATGTATAGAGGTATTGTTCAAGCAATGCCAATCTTTTCTATCTTATTTTTTATATTATGTCTAGCTAATGCTGGTACACCTTTATCATTTAATTTTATAGGAGAGTTCTTAAGCTTATATGGAATCTTTGAAAGATTACCTCTTTTAGGGGCTTTAGCTAGTTCTTCTATAGTATTTTCTGCAGCATATACAATATTCATGTTTAATAGAATAGCTTTTGGTGGTAGATTTACTCCATATCTATCATACCATTGATCCACAACTCTTGATCTTTCCTTCCGTGAATTTTTTATGCTAGTCTTGCTAGTGTTAATAACTGTAATATTAGGTATTTACCCTGCACCTGTTTTAGACGGCTTACATTATTCTGTATCTAGTTTAATCTATAATAATATAGCTATATAAAACTAGATTACTTTATGATTTATTTTCGGCTAAGCCGAAAATAAATTATAAGCCTTTATAGCTCAAAGGTAGAGCGAAATACTGTTAATATTTAGGTTGAATGTTCGAGTCATTCTAAGGGCTTTAATAAAATGTGTAAGCTACTATATATAAATTAGACTCTAATAAGGTCTAATTTAATAGAACATATAGTAGGATAGCTTTATTCTTGAGCAATTTATTTTACTTATAAGTAAAATAAATAAAAGGGGCCAAAAATAAAAAACTTATTTTTTTTATTTTGTTTTTATTAAGGTTATATATATATATATTTAAATTGCTTATAAATATAGCAAATAAATCAGATTTTTAAATCAATAAAGCTAGAAATAGATTTTCTTGCTGTTAGCTAATTAGACTCTCCCATAAAAAATATTTTTCTAGCTAGTTAATAAAAATAAAACGTAAAAATCTCAAAATTTTTATTTTTACAAAAATGTTATATTATTCAACACTTATATCAATATTAGAAGTGATTTTTTTAACTGTTCCTGTATTGCTAGCGGTAGCATATATAACTGTAGCTGAAAGAAAAACAATGGCTAGTATGCAAAGAAGATTAGGACCTAACATAGTAGGATATTATGGTTTGCTTCAAGCTTTTGCAGATGCTCTTAAGTTACTCTTAAAAGAATATGTATCACCTAGTCAAGCTAATATAGTTTTATTTTTTATAGGACCTATTATAACTTTAATCTTTTCATTACTAGGTTATGGGGTAATTCCTTATGGGCCAGGATTAGCAGTGTCAGATTTAAATTTAGGAATACTATATTTGTTAGCAGTTTCTTCACTATCAACATATGGAATATTATTAGCAGGTTGATCAGCTAATTCTAAATACGCTTTTTTAGGTTCACTAAGAAGTACTGCTCAGTTAATAAGTTACGAATTAATTTTAAGTTCCGCTATCTTACTAGTTATATTTTTAACAGGTTGTTTGAACTTAACTGTTATAATGCAAGCTCAAAAAACTATCTGATTTATTTTTCCATTACTGCCTATATTCTTAATTTTTTATATAGGGGCTATTGCAGAAACTAATAGAGCACCTTTCGATTTAGCTGAAGCAGAGTCAGAATTAGTTAGTGGATTTATGACTGAACATGCAGCAGTAATATTTGTTTTCTTTTTTTTGGCTGAATATGCCAGTATTGTACTTATTTGTACTGTTACTAGTATTTTATTTTTAGGAGGATATTTAATAAATGCTATGCCTTTATTATTTATAGCGTTCATGATTGATCTTATAATAATGGTATTAGGTACAATTTTAGACTATTCTCTTAACTTAATAACTTTATTCCAAATTTCAAATGGTAGTGCGTCATTTAGTGAAGAGATAAATAATATATATGGTTATGCTTCAGTTAGTTACGATTATTATATTTATAAACTAGCTAGTGATAATGAAGTTTATATATTTAATCCTATATTAAATGGTATTATTTCTGGTATTATACTAGGAATAAAATCGTGTGTAATGATATTTGTATTCATTTGAGTTAGAGCTAGTTTCCCTAGAATACGTTTTGATCAGTTGATGTTATTTTGTTGAATTAATCTACTTCCTTTAGTTATTGCCTTTATAGTTTTAGTTCCTTGTGTTATATATAGTTTCGAAATATTACCCAGTAATATTTTGATATTATAAAATAATAATCTATTAATATCTCTCTCTTCAATAAATCACTTTCTAAGAATTATTTTTTTAATTTAAAGTTAATAAAACAAAAAAAAAATTAAATAATAAAAATATAAATAAGACAGACAATAAAAAGGTAAAATATAGTAATATTACATATCTATATATCAGAACATAGATTTATTCTAAAAAAATCAATCTATGTCTAGTTATTTTAACCATATTTCGCAAATAAAAACCTTTTAGGGGGTTTTATTGGCTAATTTAATAATATTTATTAACTTAGCAGACCAACAAACAAAATAAATTAAAAACACCATGCGTATTTTAAAAAGTCACTCTTTATTGAAATTAGCTAATTCTTACGTTATTGATTCACCTCAACCAGCTAATTTAAGTTATTTATGAAATTTTGGTTCTTTATTAGCATTTTGTCTAGTAATCCAAATTATTACAGGTGTAACTCTAGCAATGCATTACAACGCGAGCGTATTAGAAGCCTTTAATTCAGTTGAACATATTATGAGAGATGTAAACAACGGATGAATGATACGTTACCTACATAGTAACACAGCATCTTTTTTCTTTTTCATCGTTTATTTACACATAGGTAGAGGATTATATTATGGTTCATACAAAGCACCTAGAACATTAGTATGAGCAATTGGTACAATTATATTAATAGTAATGATGGCAACAGCTTTCTTGGGTTATGTTTTACCATACGGTCAAATGTCACTATGAGGTGCTACAGTTATTACTAATTTAATGAGTGCTATACCTTGAGTAGGGCAAGATATTGTTGAATTTATATGAGGAGGATTCTCAGTAAACAATGCAACATTAAATAGATTTTTTGCATTACATTTTGTTTTACCATTTGTGTTAGCTGCATTAGCATTAATGCACTTAATATCTTTACACGATACTGCAGGATCAGGTAATCCATTAGGTGTGTCTGGTAACTACGATAGATTACCATTTGCTCCTTATTTTATCTTTAAAGATTTAATTACTATCTTTTTATTTATAGTAGTTTTATCTATATTTGTGTTCTTCATGCCAAATGTTTTAGGAGATAGTGAAAATTATGTAATGGCTAACCCTATGCAAACACCACCTGCTATTGTACCAGAATGATACTTATTACCTTTTTATGCTATCTTAAGATCTATACCTAACAAATTATTAGGTGTTATAGCTATGTTTGCAGCAATATTAATTTTATTAGTGTTACCTTTAACTGATTTAAGTAGAAACAGAGGTATACAATTTAGACCTTTAAGTAAAATAGCGTTTTACGTATTTATAGCAGACTTTTTAATGTTAATGCAATTAGGAGCTAAACATGTTGAGTCTCCATTTATAGAATTAGGTCAAATAGCTACTGTATTATACTTTTCATACTTTTTAATTATAGTACCTGCATTATCTTACTTTGAGAATACTTTAGTTGATTTGGCTATTTCTTCTAAAAATTCTTCATCTAAATAATCTAGGCTAACTTTATAAAGTTTTATTTTTTTAATTTCAAATGCTTTAACAAAGAAACGTGATCTATATATTTTTCCTGATCCTTTAAACTGTTCACAGTTTTTTTTAACTCGCTAGTTACATTACTATTAGTAAAATTTTTAGTCATCGTTATTTTTATTGTTTTTTTTTTAATTACAAAAAAGACGGATTAGAGCCGGGTTGGTTAGGCGCTTCATTTGGGTTGAAGAATAGTTATGTTCGAATCATAATAATCCGAACATATATTATGCTTATTTCATCAACTTTAATTTTTTTAATTTCAAACGCTCTAACAAAGAAACGTGATCTATCTATTTTATTTTCTAGATCTTTAATGATTATTTTGTTGCTAATAACTCTATTAATATATGATAATCTTACAATAAGTTTATTAACTAAAGGTTTAGCAATATATTCTGGATTGTTTTTTGTAAAACCTTACGTGCAAAGTTTTGCAATCTTTATATGCCTTATAACTGGTTTAATTGTATCTTTAACTAGTTTTTACCCCCGAAAATTATGAAATAATAACAATGATCATATTTCTATTAGTGATTTAATAAACTTAGATAATGATAACACTAGAAACAAATCTAGCACTATATATAAAAATTTCATCACTAATGAAAATTTAGAACAGTTTAAAATAATTGAATATTCACTATTAATTTTATTTGTATTAAATGGAGCACTTTTATTGATGTCATGTAATGATTTAGTATCGATTTTTCTATGCATAGAATTACAAAGTTACGGTCTATACTTACTTTGCGCGGTCTATAGAAACTCCGAATCATCTAGTGAGGCAGCTTTAACATATTTTCTATTAGGTGGTCTATCTAGCTGTATAATATTATTAGGACAAAGTTTACTCTATATCAATTCAGGTAACACTAATTTAGATGGTATTTACATAATAAGTAATATTTCAGAAACTCTTAATTACAACTTATTAGTAAATAATCTAGATATTATGAACATTTATCAATATTATATAGAAATATCATTAGTTGTCTTATCAGTAGGATTTTTATTTAAAATATCTGCAGCTCCATTTCACTCTTGAAGTCCTGATGTATATGATAAAATACCTACTATAGTGACTAGTTTTGTAGCTATAGTTGCAAAAATATCGATTTTAATAATGTTTTTTGAACTAGTTTACTACACAAGCTCAAATTTATTTGAAGCTAACCCTATTTCATGAAAAAACAGTCTTGTTTTAAGTTCATTGTTATCATTAATTATAGGTTCACTATTAGGTTTAACACAATCAAGAATAAAAAGATTATATGCCTATTCTACAATTAGTCATCTAGGTTTCATACTTTTAGCTTTATCTGTAATTAGTGTAGAATCCAGCTCAGCCTTTTTCTTCTACATTATACAATATTCTATAACTAATTTAAATGCTTTCCTTATTTTAATAGCTATAGGATATACTCTTTACAGTTCTTTAAAAGATAGAGCTTCTAATGTCGAGGCTTCAGATAAAGCTAATAAAGATGAAGAAAACAGAAATTATAGTCCTCTACAATACACTATAGAAATGGCTAATTACTACAAAATTAACACTGTTTTAGCGTTAAGTTTAGCCATAACTTTGTTTTCTTTTTTAGGTGTGCCTCCTTTATTAGGTTTTTTTGGAAAACAGATGGTGATAAGTGCAAGTTTAGATAGAGGTTATCTCTTTATGGTATTAGTTGCTATTCTTACTAGTGTAATTAGTGCTGTTTATTATCTTATTATTATTAAAGTTATTTTTTTTGATAATACAACAACAACAACAACAACAACAACTGATGATAATAATTCTTTAGCAAACCAAGCAAATAATTCTGAATCTATAAAAGTTAATAGCAATGACTGATTTATCTTTTTTAATGAAAAAAAAATAGTTTTAACTAGTTTTATAACGAATATAATATCTCTAATTACATTAATTTTAACAATGTTTATGTTTATCTCCAAAGAAAATATAAGTTTATTCCTCTTATTATCACTTTATCAAGCAAAACAATAACTTTTTTTTTCCTTACAAAAAATATAATAAAGCTATCCATAATATAAATATGTTATTAACTTTAACTAAAAAAAAGATCTAAATTTTATTAAAAAGGAAAATCTGATGCTTATTATAACGTGATGATTTGTTTATTTAAAAGATAGCCTCTTAAAAAAAACAAAGTTAAGTAAAAGCTTTTAGAGGTGTAACAG
This sequence comes from Rubia occidens, assembly GCA_032360425.1. NCBI lineage: Eukaryota > Viridiplantae > Streptophyta > Magnoliopsida > Gentianales > Rubiaceae > Rubia > Rubia occidens. The sequence goes on from JAUOBV010586249.1 coordinate 22,356, forward strand.
AAAATATTGATAATTGAGAAGTTATAAAGTATATACATAGAAATGTTCGAAAACTATCACAAATATAGCGAACTTTCAGCTAACGGGTTAAGTTTTTTTGGAGATTCATAATATATAACAGAATCCGGGTTAATTAGATCTTTTTTGTTTAGTTAGGGCTAAATAACTGTTGTTTGAAAGCAGTTTATGTTTATAACTATGTATAAATTTAGTTATGTTTATGGTTAGCTATGTTTACGGTTAGCTAGTGTCTAAAAAGATTCTCTAGATTTTTATGGCTAAGCCTGCAAGTTTTAGTTTGGCTTTATTATATGATTTATTAAATGTCATAAAGTAATTAAGTCAATAACAATAACTTATAAAACAAGTGTTTAGCCTTCTAACCGTTTAAAGGCTAGCCATGGCTAGTCCTAAAACAATTTTATCTTGGTTTAATTTTTTGTAATAAGAAAAAGAGAATATTTTAATGTCTTTATCAATTATATTATTTTTAATAGGTATATTAGGTTTTGTTCTAAATAGAAAAAATATAATATTAATGTTAATTTCTATAGAAATAATGTTATTAGCTATAACATTTTTGATATTAATAAATTCATTTAATTTCGATGATATATTAGGACAAATATATGCTATTTACATAATATCAATAGCCGGAGCAGAATCGGCTATAGGTTTAGGTATATTAGTGGCATATTATAGATTAAGAGGTAGTATTACAATAGAAATTTAATAATGTATTTAACTTTAATACTTTTACCATTATTAGCGTCGATAGTATCAGGATTATTAGGTAGAGTAGTAGGAACTAGAGGAGCACAAATAATAACATCTAGTTTTATATTTTTAACTACAGTATTAGCCATTAATATATTTTTAGAGGTAGGTTTTAACAATACAGCTGTTACATTAGAATTATTTAGATGAATAGACTCAGAGTCACTTAATGTTTATTGAGGATTTAATTTTGATGCTTTAACAGTGTCTATGTTAATACCAGTACTAATAATATCTACATTAGTACATATATACTCTATAGGTTATATGGCCAATGATCCACATATTCAAAGATTTTTCAGCTATTTAAGTTTATTTACATTTATGATGGTTATTTTGGTAACAGCAAACAATTTATTATTAATGTTTGTAGGATGAGAAGGAGTTGGTGTATGTTCTTACTTATTAGTTAGTTTTTGATATACTAGAATAGCAGCAAATCAAAGTTCATTAGCAGCCTTTTTAACTAATAGAGTAGGAGATTGTTTTTTAACTATTGGTATGTTTATTATTTTATGAACTATGGGTAATATAGACTATGCTACAATCTTTTCTCTTTCTCCATATATAAATGAAAATATAATAACGATAATAGGAGTTTGTTTACTTATAGGAGCTATGGCAAAAAGTTCCCAAATAGGTTTACATGTTTGATTACCTATGGCTATGGAAGGGCCTACACCCGTATCAGCACTGATACATGCCGCTACTATGGTTACAGCAGGAGTTTATTTATTAATACGTTCATCACCTTTATTAGAATACAGTTCCACTGCATTATTATTATGTTTATGAATAGGAGCAATCACAACAGTGTTTAGTTCTTTAATAGGATTATTTCAACAAGATATAAAAAAAGTTATTGCCTATTCTACAATGAGTCAATTAGGTATGATGGTAATTGCTGTTGGTTTATCTAGTTACAACTTAGCCTTATTTCATTTAATTAATCATGCATTTTATAAAGGGCTATTATTTTTAGCTGCTGGTTCTGTTATTCATGCAGTAGCAGATAACCAAGATTTTAGAAAATATGGTGGTTTAAAAGCATTTTTACCTTTAACTTATTCAGTTATGTTAATTGCCAGTCTTAGTTTAATAGCTTTCCCGTTTATGACAGGTTTCTACTCTAAAGATTTTATTTTAGAATCTGCATTTGGACAATTTTATTTTTCTAGTTATGTTGTATATTATATAGCTAGTATTGGAGCTATTTTTACAACACTATATTCTGTTAAAGTTTTATATTTAACTTTTTTAACAAATCCTAACGGGTCGTTATCTGATTATAAAATGGCGCATGAAGGTGATATTTTTATGAGCTTACCTTTAATAGTTTTAGCTATCTTTTCGATTTTTTTTGGATATATCACAAAAGATATTTTTATAGGTATTGCTACAGGGTTTTTTATTGATAATAGTATATTTATACATGCTAATCATGAAATATTCATTGAAACTGAATTTGCTGTACCAGTTTTCTATAAATTATTACCGTTTTTCAACACTGTATTATTTACTATCTTAGCCTTAATTAGCTCAGAATTATATCCTTCTAGTTTAATAAATTTTAAATTTTCTAGATTAGGTTATAATATATTTGGTTTTTTTAACCAACGTTTCCTAGTAGAAATGTTTTACAATAAATATATAACTAATGTTATTTTATTCTTAGGTGGTCAAACTACTAAGGTATTAGATAAAGGATCAGTTGAATATTTAGGACCTCACGGTTTAACTATTGCTTTAACTAACTTAAGTAATTTTATAAAAAAATTAGATTCTGGAGTTATAACAAATTATGCCTTATATATATTATCAGGTTTAGTGTTCTATCTTTTCATACATTACACTAACATCATTGATAATGTTTTATTAATGACTTTATTATATGGTTTACTAGTATTAATTTTTATTAGTGATTATATTTTTACAGATAAGTATGTAAGTTCAGTTATTACACAGCCA
>JAUOBV010586346.1:4246-15576 GCA_032360425.1 Rubia occidens
ATTATGCACATGATATGTCCAAGGCATAGAAACACACAGTTAGTTAGCACGGTCTGTACCATGAACCATAGAACTGGGCTATTCATTGACACTGACCGTGCCCTGAACTAAAGAACCGGGTGATTATTTCCCTTTTGTCTTTTCCCCCTTTTCTCGCTCTTCCACGTATAAAGTGTCTCCTCCTTCCTTCATCCTAACTTAGGCATTCAAAACCCTAGGTTTTTATTCGTTTTTCTTAGTTTTTACATCTTTCTCATGTGTTCTTATAGATCTATGATGGATTTTCATAATTCATCATAGATTTGTGCTTAGAAACTAAGATTGATGAGTACGAGGTAGAATTTTACTTATCTGATTAATTTTCACTTCTCTATTTCTTCATTTCTACCACTTATGTATGTTGAATCTATGATATTTGTTAGTTTAGAGTAGTTATATTCTTGAAATTGTTATTTGTAAATAGATTTTACTAAAGAACCGGGTGATTATTTCCTTTTTGTTAGTTTCCTATTCTATAAATATCGTGCTTAATTTTATATTTTAACTTATTATTGTGATATGTTATGAAATGTGTTAAGATGCACACTTGATTTATTTCTTGCATAATATCTCTCTAGGCTTTAAATCCTAATTTGGGAGTGTTGGATTATTGTCTCTATGGTATTTTTGTGAGTACCATGTGGATATGTGATAGATCCATCTTCTGATTGTCGATATGGTTATATGCAATAATCTTAATTGGCTAGTCATGTGATTAATTGTATGTTAGGAGTATCATTAATTGTATGTTAGGAGTATCAGACCTACCACGCTGATGTTATGGGTGGTCATAGTAGAGGTCCCGGTTATATGATTAGGCTTACTCCCGCGTCTAATGGTTGTGACCTACACAAGACATAGTTCCTTCAAGCAGGGGCCTGTTAACCCTGAGAGTAAGCCACACAGGTGGTCAGTCGAGAAGTGCACCACTAGAAAGTTACAGAGAAGGTGAGATATTAAAGAGGGGGCAAAGGCATTTGTGTGACAGATAATAGGAGTTCCTGGGGAATTAACATCTCCACACTATGTGATATAGCATGAAAATAGGTTGACAGTTGCTTATGTGAATGAGTGTCTAGGATCAAATTTATACTTTGATCTAGTAATGTAAATAACCTCCAATAGTAGTTAATTCATATTCTATCTCGTTTTACTTGCACGATAGTAGTTTTTAGTTCAAAAACAACCCCCCATTGTTACACTACCTAATTCTGACACACAATTAGGAAGACGTTCAAGAGTGAATTGTGCTAACCCTTAGGCTCTAATATCTCTATTGATGACCCTGGACTTGCCACTATATACATTTATCATAGTTAGGAGTAAGGTCAGGAGTTACAAACAAATATTTATCTTTAACCCATCTCTTTCGAGGGATTGAACGATCATGCAGGTACATGTCATGTTAGCTTTGAGAGTTTAACCCATATGGGTGACCAGTGGATACACTAGGCTTTCTCAATGAAGCTCTTTGGGTCGCCTAGGCCTATTGGAATATTAACTCCACCTGCTGCAGCGATCCTCTTCACCAACTAGTCCAGAAAGCGACCATCGCCTTTACCACCGGTTTCTCAGTGGAGGCTTTCTTCCACTCCCTCTGCCAGGATGATGAGCTACTTCCGCACTTACTTCTACCCAGATTTAAATAGCCACAGATGCTAGTAGTCTTGTCTTTCTACCCCTATAGAGACCTAGGTTCTTTTTCTTTGTGGCTCATATCAAAATATCCTCACCGGGTTGCAACACTAGGGTTCCATTCTTAGCTTTCTCGTTCATCCTTAACTTTATTTCATATAATTGTGTTAGTAATTAGAAAATTTTGTCAGTTATAAAACTTTTAAATGTATTGTATACTTACGATTTCCGCAGATATGGCTCCGATTTCCAAGGTTTGGTACTGTCCTTCATCCCTGTTGTTTGACTCAAGGTAAAAAAACAATCTGCTAGGCTTGAATTTCTTTGCACTAAGCTGTTGCTTGATCTCATATTCATTGTAGCCCCATTTGATGAGCTTCTTTCTCTCATTCTCTTTTAGCTGCTCAATGAACTTTTCCTTCGTTGCACGGTTGTCTTTTAGACCTGTGTGGTGGGTGTATTTCTTTTCCATCGAGTGTGCGCTTTCTGTCTCCCATAATTTCTTATACAATAAAATGTTTAACCAGTATTTAACCCAATGAACTAGTAATATATTATTTAAATAAGAAATTGTTATTTATTCAAAACTATTATTATCATGACGTTTTCAGTTTTTCTTGTTCGCTTTAAAAAATTTCATTTTCCCTCATCCATCCACCTGTAGCGTTCCCACAGTTTAGACTTAAATTTTTTCCCTTGCTATTCATGTTATGTATGTGTTTGTTCGCCAACTTAATTTTCCAATTTTGATATGCATCGTAAGCCTTGTTGAACACATCCTTCCGTACAGACTTCCATTATTCTTCAGTCATCTTTGTTTGAAAACAAAAAGTTATCTACAAGGAGTCATTAAATAAGATTTAGGTTAATAAAAACAATTAGGCACAAATATAAAATCATTGGAACTATACCTTAAATTAAATAATGTTAAACTATAGGTTTTTATCTTTATGTTATTCCACGCCTTGTCCTTGACATCATTTTGGACTTCATGCTAGTTTTTTCCAACTCCCAAATTTGACGCGCCTCCAGAAATTGTAATTGCAATATGCCACCCAAGCTGTCCAATTTTTTGTACATACCATCTGACCTTTAATGTACTTAAATGCGACAATGCCATGATCCTTATCCTTGGCTAGCATGACCGACTGGCACGTGGCTGTGCCACATAGCCTGCACAATGTGGGAATCTTAAACTTATCGAATGCCTCCCACAAGCCCACCTACCTTGGAAGCGTCATCGGTCTGTGCTTGTGCTTGTTCGCCATCGCTATCACCTTGGGACTCCATTTTGGAAGCTTCTTCAGGAGCGGTAGATGATGTACCATGATTCTTAAATTGAATTTTTAGCATTACCGCCGGTGGTTCTTTTTCCAATTCGGATTCCCCTGGAACTTCTTGCTCCTCGGCCCTTGCTCTTTTTGGTGGCAGGTCACTCCTCTTTCTTTTAGCTCTGTTTTTTTTGGATTTCAATGACATCTATATATCATGGGCAATAAAAATCCATTAATTGCACACCAACCATTATAATATATATGTGTGAAACCATGCAAACATTGACAAAGCAACACACCATTATATCACTTGACCAAGCACAATGAACATCCTACCAACCAACCTATTTCCATAAAACACCACACCAACATGATATGAGTGTCAAGAAAAACTAGTAATAGACACATCCTTAATCCATTCTAAGAACAACCACATAAAAACCATTCAATCAATGTTGACTAAGAAACAACACAAATTATTCAACATTAAGAAAAAACACTTGATATCACACAATGTTACATCTCACAGATCACAAATAACAAGTTGTCCATGGTTATTGTAATGGGTACAACCCTTAAGAACTAAACAATGAATTAGCTTCACTGAGGCATTTCATCAAACACCTAGCATTTCATACCCATTTCATATAATTTGAACGAACAAAAAGTTTGGGAATGATATAAACTCTTCAAATACATGACATGCCTTTGATGGATGAGAAGATCCAATTGGATGGAGGGTGGTTCAGAGCACTTTCTAGTGAATTGCTTTGAGATACAATATGGGGGTCTGTTGGTTTATTATATAGGGTAGATTTGAGAAAATGGAGTTATGAGGTGTAAATGAAGAGTAATGGGGGTGGAGATCATGGGTTAGAACCAAATTAATGGAGAAGAAAATAGTGGGATTAAGTTGAGGAGTTAAAATCAAACCGTCACACCGAGGAAGCTGATCAAATTTGTATTTATACTTCCAACGCCAGCATCGGTATGGAGGAATACATAACGGTCCCATGTTATTTATAATTTGTTATAGTGGTGTCGGGAATTTGTATAAGTATGGAACACCGGTATGAAACTGGTGCCTGTAAACAAAGTACAAAACTGCTTTAAATGGGTTGTTTTTTACCTTGTCCAAAAACAAATGGGCTTCAAAATTTTCTAAGTATGAAGCACCGGTACAAGTGTTGGTGCCTATGTTCTAATGATGCTTATGTTAAATTAAGGCAGCTGCGTGAGGCTACATAAAATAGGTGGATTAAAATAATTATGGTCCAGATAGGTGTTGGCTAATTTTTTTTTCTATGTATGGATCACCAATTCTTCAGCCAGTGTCCATATGTGCACGAATGGTGCCATACATAAACTAAGCAGTTGGGAGGTCCTCGTCATACCTCTCAAATATATAATTTATAAGCCATAAATCCTTCCTAAATACAACTAAGTAGACAGTGGTAAATCGAGGTCGTTAACGAAGAAATGGTATTTTCTTTAGAGTTCATGCATATAAGAGTGGATAATAGCACATAAATGAAGTAAACAACCACATTAATTTCACATTAAATGAAAAGTAATCAAGACTTTATAAATGAGTAAATAGAATTTCTCACTACATTGGCTTGGAACACTCAATCAATTGCTCCTAAGGAATAACTTAGCTACAAGAGTTCATACTAATATCCAAAAGCAAATCAAACATAATCAAAGATGAAAATAGATGAAAGAAAAGACAAACTAGGTTTTTGAAGGGGAAAAGGTCGAGAAGAAGAAGCTATGAAATGAGAGGGGAAAGACCTTCCAACCTTAATGCACCATTGTATAAGTTAGACTGGGAGGAGATTCTTGGGGAAATCGCACAATTGGAAAAGAAGAATAATGTGTACACGAAGCGAACTATAAGGGAGATGGAGGAACTCAGCACAGGAGCATTTACAAGTATAAAAAATCTTGAAGTGCAAGTTGGTCAACTAGCCACTCCGGTGAGCCGGCTTGAGGCAAGAGAGTCCGGAAAGCTACCATCCCAAACTGAGGGAAATCCACGCAATGTGAGTGCCGAGAAGAAGGTCATGTAAGAGGACAACAAATTTGTGGAAAGCAAGAAGGTCAATCTCGAAGAAGAAGATATAGTAGTTGAGGAGGAGCCCTCGAAGGATTTGCTCACCACCGAGGCAATGATCAACCATCCGACACTATTTCCTAGTGAGCTATGGGTGATATGCACCATTATGCATGTGTTAGCCGATACATTTAATACATTTTTCATCGTTTGTTTGGTTGATTGCTAGTTTTAGTTAGGTTTGCACGAAAAAGGGTTTAGATGGCCATTATTAGTTTTCTTGTTTAAATTATGAGTTTTGTAGACTTAATTGAAGCTAGTGGATACTTTGTTCTCATGGGAACCTAGATCTTCCTCTTTGATCTCATTAGTAAGTTGCTCGTGAGATATTTTTCATTTTCTTTTGTAGAAGGCCATCCGCGAGTGTGGTAGCAGATATTTGAAGGGCATTCGCAATGATGGTAGAAGATATTGAAGACTATTTGCAAGGATGGTAATAGATTTAATTAGACAGACTCTAAAGCATGGTAGTAGATGGAATTGGAACTAAGAAAGGAAGATTCGAAGTTCAAGAAAGCGAAAAGAGAAACATAGGGATCGCTGTTCGAGTTTGCACAGAGTTCTAGGGAAAATACGAGAAGAATCAGCCTTTGAGAGTGTCACCATTGGATTCTTCTTCTTGAGTGCTATACAATCGCCAGTAAGAACTCCCAACTCGGACCAACGATTCACCCGTAGCGGAGAAAAGAATTTATCCAAGCGAACTAGCCATGACTGACGTAGACTGTACAAGCCCGACATGAGGCCAAAGCTAGCACGGCCAGTATCACTTGTCAGCCCGCGTCATGGAGCCTTGGCAAGGTTCATACCACCTGACATGGGCCGTGTCAATTTCCAGCACGAGGGGTATCCATTTCAGCTAGCCGTGCACTCTAAGTCACCTTTTCACTCCAAAAATCGGCTAAGTATAAGAGCGAGACGTTTCATTTTACGCGGCCCATGCTTTTTCGAACCAGAAATTCCAAGACCAACCTAATGGGTGTGAAGAATCACGCGGGATGCACCGAGGTATTGAGAAAATAAAGTTTTAGTCGACGGGGCATGCTAAAAGACGTGGGCCGCGGATCAGAAGAAGCAAAACGGAGAGCCAGCCGACGGCTCGTGCCGGAACTAGGGGGTACATTTCTTGCCATGATCGGTGCCCTTGGCCAGCACGATCGGCATGGCCAATGCCAAGGCTGGTATGCCGTGCCAGGACGAGGCCCCTTGGCTGACACGGGCCGTGTCACAAGCCACCCCACGCCGTTTGCGACTACTAGGATTTTTAGCCATTTTGGGACTATTTTAGGCCCAATTCCCTACTAATATGCATATGGACCTATGTCCACTCGGGTTGAAGTTTATGCTCATTAGTAGTCTAGAGAGAGAAAATGCTCTTTCTTCTCTCTAGGTTTTTTTTTCATCTTTTTATCTTTGTTTTCCACAAAGGTGCTGAATCCAATAAAAACTTGGGTTCAATGCTTAGGGAGTAGGGATTTAACGTGAGGATAATATTTGTATTCATGTGTTGATGTTTATTTTGTGAGATTTCTCGATCTACCTATTTTTATGTGTTTTGTGATTATTATGTTGGCTTATTCTTAATAATCTTTTGAATTGCATAATTGTCACATTTTATTGGCACATAACCAAGTATACTTTCATGTTGGTGCACTATTGCTACTCCCTGTTAAGGAAACCTAGATGCACTTGGGATGACGATAGTCCAGAATTGGGCATGCGCACAAAGGTTACCATTGTAAATTGTCACGATCGACCAAACATCTAGTTATCCGACCAAAAAGGTCTGAAGGGTTGTGGGTAGAGATATATTGGGTAGAAAACTTGGATTATTTTGTTGATCCAAGAGCCATCGATAAGATGACTACTTCCCTTACCTTTGTGGGCCCAGGGGTAGTTGATTCATGGTGTTCTGCCCGAGACTTAAACGCTCGGGGGAGAATCGGAACTGCGCAATGAGCCATTGCCGTTGTTGCACTCTCCTAGTTGCTGAGGCGAGACTGATGGAAGATTTTATATGCTCACCTCTATGTGACAGATAGGGAAAAGTTTTGACCACTGTCCAAACCACATGACACAAACACTAGAATAGGGTTTAGTTCTTCTATTTGATGAAATCGATGATCGAAATGACATTAATCATGTTACGCAAATATTTCCCAACTATTAGTTTATATTGTTAATTCTTGTGATCATTTGCATGATCTAGTAGTTAGTACAATCTCCCATCCCCAATGATTATTTTTACAACACTGTTTATTATTAACACGTGGTCGAATTGACGACCCGACCGTGGTTGTGTTTAACTGATTATTGGATTCTTAACATCTCTGTGGATGACCGCCACTATCTACCATTCTTGGTAGTATAGTTGTAGAAACGGGAGTAATATATAAATCTTATCTCTGACCCTTAAAACATAGACAACCTCCTATCATGTTTTTAGCAATGCTTGGGAGGGGGTGGGCCAACTTTTGTGGACTTTTATGCTCTAGATGTTGCATTTTGAGCGGGGCGGGCCAACACCAAAATATAGAAATTTATCGCTTTACTAGTGCTTCCAACGGCGGATATGATCGGAGACCCAACAGTCAACCGAGGAGAAACTCGAAAAAAGCCTATCTATTGTCCAAGAATGGCACAATGAAGGAAAAAATGTGGGTTGGAATACTCCACCTGTCCGTACAATGACGTCTAGTAGCACATGTGGGAAAATGGATTACCAAAATCCGTGAGCCTAACTACGACTCGTAACTCTTAGACGTAATTTTGAAATGGTTCTGCCATGTTTTGAAAGATTGAATGATGTTTTCACCTATAAATTGACCCCCTAGTCACTTCACTTCCTCACACACTAAAGCTCACTCTTCTTGCATACATAACTCCATTATCCAAACCATAAAAAATCATTTTAATTCTTCTTCTATTGAAAAAACAAAAAAAAATGCAGGTTACTTTTCTTGCTTACATATCCTCCACTATCCAGACTCTATTTTCACTCTGCAGTTGGGTGGAGCTGGAGGCAATGACTGTAACCCTTACCAATACTTTGGGAAGTGGCCAAGGCATGTTCCTCATCATCGCAGAAGTTAACCAAATGGGGAAAAGTGGCTCGGACAATGCTTCTTACCCATTATGGGAAGCGCGACAGTGTTTATTGGGGGAATTGGGCATGTATATTTATTATACATGCTTAATTTATTGTGGAATGAATATTGCACGCATAGGTATGTTAAAAATATCTCTAATTTTATTACTAGAATCTATGTAATATTATATGTTGAGAAACATGGACGAGGGGAAAAGGGTAATTATGTATTTTAACTAGAAAGAAGATGAATTGGTGAATGCATGTGTGTGCACGTGCATTTTAAGAGCCGGGCTTTTATTATATTTTATGTTGCACTAGATTATAACTCGGCCACTGGAAAGTAGTACCATTCCACTGCCCACCTCATTTTCCCCTTGATCAGTCCTACGAGGACAATCAAAAACCATGTTTTTTTCCCTTCCTAATTTCAAACAAAAAATATAGAAATTTGTGGATTTACCAGTTCTTCCAATGGCGGAGGTGGTCGGAGGCCCAACCGTCAATCGAGGAGAAACCCAACAAAAACCTCTCCATTATCCCAAAATGACACAATGAAGGACGACAGGGGATTGCAAACTCCACCTATCCTTACAGAGGCGTCTGGCAGAGCGTGTGGGGAAGTGGGTTACCGAAAGGCATGAGCCCAACTATGGCTCACGACTTTTAGACGTAATTTAGAAATAGTTCTTCTTTGTTTTGAAAGATTGAATGATCTTTTCACCTATGAATTGACCCCTACACATTTAACATCCTCACACACTCAAACACATTCTTCTTGCACATATCCGCCATTATCCAAACCATCAATCTCCATCTTAATTCTTCTTACTATCGAAAAACAAAAAAAAAGTTGTAACTCACTTTTATTGCCTACATATCCTCCAACATCAAAACTCCATTTTCACTCCGCAAGTAGGTGGAGCTAGGGGCAATGATGGGAACCCTCACCAAAACTTGGGGAAATAGCCGAGGCAAGCGTCCCCACTAGCATGAAAGTTAACTAAACAAGGAAGAGTTGGCGCAATTAATGCTTCATGGCCATTCAGGGGACCGCAATAGCATTTGCTGGGAAAATGGACGAATATTTATTAGATGTGCTTAATTCATTATGGCACGGAAATTGCACGCATAGATATGTCAAAAGATTTTTCCATTTTTATTATGAGGATTTATATATCATTATATGTTGAGCAATATGGATGAGGGAAAAAGGATAATTATGTATTTTAACTCAAATGAAGATGAATTGGTGAAAGATCGCGCGCACTTACAATTTAAAAGCTGTGTTTTTAATATATTTTATGTTGCACTAGATTATAATTTAGCCACTGGAAAGTTTTACCATTCCACTGCCAACCTCAATTTTCCCTTGATCACCCCTAAGAGGACAATCAAAACCCCTTATTATTTTTTCTACTTCATTTTGAACACAAAAATATAGAAATTTATGGCTTTACTCGTGCTTCCAATGACAGAGATGATCGGAGACCCAACCGTCAACAGAGGAGAAACATGACAAAAACCTCTCCATTATCCTGGAATGGCACAATGAAGTAGAAAAGAGGGTTGGAAATCTCCATCTGTTCATACAAACGTGTCTAGTAGCGAGTGTGGGGAAGTGGGTTGTCGAATGCCTTTAGCCAAACCACGACTGGCAACTCTTAGCTGTTATTTAGAAATGGTTTTGCCATGTTCTAAAAGATTGAATGATATGTTCACCTATGAATAGACCCCTACTCACTTCACTTCCTCACATACTCAAACTCACTCTTCTTGCTTACATATCTTCCATTATTCAAACCATCAAACTCCATTTGAATTTTTCTTCTTATCCAAAAATAATAATAATATAACTCACTTTTCTTGCTTACATGTCCACCAATATCCAAACTCCATTTTCACTCCGCAAGAGGGTGGAGCTGGGGGCAATGACCGAAACACTTGCTAAAATTTGGGGAAATGGCCGAGGCAAGCTTCCCCGCCACTATGAAAGTTAACTAAACAGGGAAAGGGTGGCCTAAATAATGCTTAATACCCATTTAGGGGAGCCCAATAGTGTTTGTTGGGAAAATGGACGTATATTTATTTGACGTGCTTAATTCATTGTGTCACGCATATAGCACGCACTTATATGTAAAAAAAATCAAAATTTATTATGAAAATTTATATATCATTATATGTTGAGCAATAAGGATGAGGGAAGAAAAGGATAATTATGTATTTTAACTCAAAAGAAAATTAATTGGTGAACGTTCGTATGCACGTGCAATTTAATCGCCGTGCTTTTATTTTCTTTTATGTTGCACTAGATTATAATTCTGCCACTGGAAAGTAGTACCATTCCACCGCCCACCTATTTTCCCCTGATCACTCCAATGAGGACAATCAAAACCCCTATAGAAATTCATGGCTTAATGTTTCCAATGGCAGAGATGATCGGAGACCCAACCGTCAACCAAGGAGAAACCCGATAAAAACCTATCCATTGTCCTGGAACGTCACAATGAAGGGAAACGGTGGGGAAACTCCACCTTTCCTTTCTAAGGCATTTGGTAGCGCGTGTTCAAAAGTGGGTTGCTGAAAACCATGAGCCCAACTATAGCTCCCGACTATTAGCCGTAATTTAGAAATGGTCCTGCCATGTTTTGAAAGATTGAATAATATTTTCACCTATGAATTGGCCCCTACTGACTTCACTTCCTCACACACTAAAACTCACTCTTCTTGCATACATATCCTCAATTTTAATTCTTCTTCTTATGGAAAAACAAAAAAAATCGTAACTCAATTTTCTTGCTTACATATCCTCTAATATCAAAACTCCATTTTCATTCCTCGGGTGGGTGAAGTTGAAGCCAATGACAGGAACCCTTCCCCCCCATCACAAAAGTTTACTAGACGAGGAAAATGTGCCCCAGACAAAGCTTTGTGCCTATATAAGGGAGCGCAACAGTGTGTGTTTGGTAGTTGAGCATGCATATTTATTATACATGCTTAATTCATTGGAGCATGATATTTGGGAGGTCATCTCCGTACCTCTCAAAGATGCTATTTTAAGCCCTTTTTCTTACTAAATACAACTAAGTAGATAGTATGGAAAGTTGGGATTGTCCACAGAGACGGGGGATATTTTCAAGTTTTGATCATAAAATGGTAAATAATACGATAGATATAT
>JAUOBV010586444.1:0-15570 GCA_032360425.1 Rubia occidens
TCAGAATCCACAGGCAGATCGAATTTCGCTGTGGTATCAGTTGGCACCATTGGTGATGCCACTGAGAACACATGAACTGCCTCCCTCCCTGTGACCCCATGCATCGAACTTCCGGGAGAACCTTCGATATCAACCATTGCTGCACTCAAACTAGGCTGGAAAAGGAAAAAAAGATGATGTAATAGGATTGTAGTTATTTCAGTTGTGAAAGTGTTTCCTGGAATTTTTGTGGGATGATTGTATCCATTATATACAGGCAAAGGTGTTGACATTTTGCAAATTATTTCAGTTTCATTAATCGCATCGCATCTGGCTATGAACAGGATTAACCTTTTCGGGTATCTAAAAGGATCATTACGTATCTAGATTATTCTACTTGATGCTAATGATGTTGCTGCGTAAGACGGAATTTAATTTCTTAAAGCTAAATCTGAATATACTTTGACTTTTGTAGGATTCATTATTTAGGCTCTGTTTGACAGAGTTGTGCTTATAAGCAAAACTGGCTTATTTTGAAAGCAGAGGGAGACCAGCTTCTGCTTTTCCCCCAAAAATAGCCTTTGCTTTTAAAATAAATTTTTTTTTACACTTTACCAAATACTAAAAAATTCTTTGCTTCAAAGCACGGCAGCTTAAAAGTTCTTCCAAAGAGAGCCTAAATATATTGCTCATCTTTTGACCATGAACTGAGTTATAATAAGTTATTGTGGTAGTTAGGACCTAGGAGTACTTCATTGTGTGTGCCTCATATTTAAATAGACAACTCCCTCCGTACCAACTTAAATTGCACTGCAATCATTATCACGCTATTCAAAAAATATATTTGACCATTAATATGTTCACTTACGTATAATAACGGTAAATAAAAATTTGATATTTAGAAACTACTTGTTACAGCGAATTCAACAATACCACATATAATATTATTGCTACTCTCTCTGTCTCAATCTAAGCTGCACACTTTTTGGTCATCTTTCTCAAGACACATTTGACCATAAATTTTAACCAGTATATAGATACAAATATCATTATGTGAGATATCATTGGATTCCCTGCATGATATATTTTTTAAACATTAAATTTTAATACACCATTATTATACATAAATAAAGTTATCGTTGGTCAAACATAGAATGAGAAAGTTGACCAAAAAGTGTGCAGCTTGAATTGAGAAGGTATGAGAATGTCAATCTTGTGAATGACAGTATGAGAGTTACACAAAAACACCGGATAAATATTACTATTATAATAAATTATTTGGGTGAAAATAAGAAGGTATACATAAAGGATAAGTGTTCTCCATTGTGTAGTTGTCTAGTAATGTCAATCTTGCACCATCAAACAAAACCAATCACAGTAACAAGAATCATATTAGACCACAAAACTGTTCCAACCACACTTGTGATCAACTTCGCTATATTTTGTTACACACAAAATCCTTCTCTCTCTAAGGTGTTGATGAGTTATTTTGTGTGCGTATCTTTCGATATTTCATTGTGCTTGTTCTAATGGTAGCCTCGGGTTGATTAAATGTGGCTACACTATGGCGATACGTTGGAAACCTCTTATCCTTCACGTGCCCTTCTCATTGCCACATAGGATTTTGCATAGTACTGTAATATTGATTAGGGTCTATGTGTATATCTCTCTTTATGCCACTGAGACCTTAGATTAGAATTGTAATATTTAGCTAGCGTTTCAGTGTTAATGGGTTAATCCCACATCATATGTAGTAATTGCACATTGTGCAAATTTGAGCTTAATATAAAAGGGATGGGAACCCTATAAACCCTCGTCCTAGCGATGATTTACATTTTTTATATAAAAATAATATATTTGCTACTCTCAGAGCTCCCCTTGTTCTTAAATTCCGCCGCGATGTCACAGTTTTTGCTCAGAATCGGCTTGCTCACTTTCTCCGCGGCAGTGCCGCCGTGATCACATTCCTTCACTATTCGATTTCCTAGAATCCCCACAGCCCCAGCCTGGAGCTTCCATGAAGCCTAATTAGGTGTCGTTTCCTGAGATTGGGGTGGAGGATGAGAAAGATCAGGACAAAGACGCTAAGCGTGACAGCGATAGTGGTGGAAATGAGGACAGTGTGGATCGTGAATGCGGAGGCGTGAGCTCAAGGTGGAGCGGCAGTAGGTGGAATTGGGAAAGGGTTTCACATTAGGGTTTTAGGAAATTTATTATATACTAATATATGATGTAAACTTTTGATAATTACATACAGATTACCAAATATATTTGCAAATTTTAAAAAGTACCCAATCCCAATCAAAATATTCAATAATTACGTACTGATCTCTGTCTAAACTTTAAACAACCTAAAAAAAGACTTGTGTTAATTTTATGATACAACAATATAAAAGTCGAATGGCTTTAATACTCCCTTCATTTCAACCCTATTTGCACTCTTTCCTTTTATGGACTTCCCACCTGGATTTGCACATTTGCCATTTTGAGAAACTATCAGCAATACAAAAGACTTCTTTACCCAATAACCATGAAAATGTAACTCTTTTTTGCCACACTTCATCTCTCCTCTAGACCCTTCCGCTGCATCTCCTTCTTTTGCGGAGGACCAACCTCCTTCTCCGTCGTATCTTCATCGTATCAACCTCCTTCTCTGTCGTATCTTCTCTCTATTGATTTTTACTACCACTTTGCTTCTCCTTCTCCGCAGCATCTCCTCCATTCATCCATCTTCGTCACTGCTCCTCCATCACCATCTCTTCCATGTTGATTTCGAACTTGATTTCGATTCGATTGTTGATTTCTCTCCTCTCTGTCGCATCTCCTCCACCCTATCTCCTCCCTGCCGCATCTCACCCATCATCATCTCATCTCATCACAATATTACTTCTCTATTGATTTGATTCTATTTCGATGGTTGAATTTGGGTTTCAATTTAATATTGAGGGTTTTGATTTTGGAATAGATTAAAGATTTGATTGACGGTTTTAATTTTGGTAGGAGTAAGTGAATGTGGCGCGGTGGTGGCGGTGGGGGTGGGGGTGGGGGTGAGGTGGCGGTGGTGGTGTGGTGTGGAGAAGGTGGCTGTGGTGACTGTGTGATGAAGGTGGTGGTGGTTATGGGAGGAATATGAAAGGTATTGATGTTATTTCATGTAGTCAAAATTTTGAATTGCTCTTTCTCTGTTTTCAAAAATAATTGGAACAGAGGGAGTAGACACTAGTGGACGAAGCCTCATTAAAGGCGGTTTTATTGGACCTGAGAAGTCACTTTGAAGGGGACTTCTTTGGTTGTGACTTTGATCGACATCAATCAATGTCAGTTCAAAAACAGCCTTAGATTAGGGTCTGAATCCAGTTCTGAGTTTGGAACTTAGTTTGATGGTTCTAAAAAGAAGCTGCTGAAAACCTGAGGTTTCCGGCAGGAACCTAGGTTTTCGGCGAAAGTAAAAAATAGACCAGGAACAAAAATCAATAAAATTTGATAACAAAAAAACAGAGATTGAAGATCAAGAATCATCACAATCAAACAAAGTACATAGATCTAATATCAAAATATAACTAAATCCATGTATAGAAGCCGAGGAAGTTCATCGTGACACTGAGGACGCTGAAGAAGCTGATGAAGTCCTCGGAGGTGGGGGGCAGCAGTGGTGATAGATCTACGCGGTGAAGTTAAGGATGAGCGACGGCGGAGAGAACTCAGCGCAGTGGAAGGGCTCGCCTCTAGAGGTGACAACACGGTGGAGGAGATGGTGCTCTGACGGAGGGAATGACGCTCCGACGGATAAGAGGGAGGAGTGGGTGAGTGAGACGGATCTGGAGTGGTAGTAGCTAGAGTGAGGGAGGTGGCTCTAGAGGGGTGGCAGAGTGAGAGGTGGCGGTGGCAGAGTCAACTCTAGGTCTTCTCCATATGTTCCAGCAAACTCCGGAGTGATCAACCCAAGGATGTCATTGATCTTCTCAGCAGAAAAACTGATCACTTTGCCATGTACATATGTCCACTTATACCATGCAGACTCTACATGCAAGTTTTTTTTTCCATGGCATTGGCATAAAAAATTTGGACCAACTCTTTATTGTAACCCTTGTAGATTTTAGTAACTATAGAATATCCCAATTACTCTAGGAAGGATGGAAAACCACTTGCTCTGTAAGTCTCCAAGTCCAATGATCTTTCTGAAATGATGTTTCTCTCAATGATGAGATCTTAGCTATTCTGACATGCTTCATTGAAGAAGTCATCATCCAGTGCTTTATTTGCTGACGGTGCTTTCCTAGAACTCTTCCCTATCTCCTTTATTTTCTTCTTCTTCTCAGGTTGAGCTGAACTTTCAGCTGCCACTTCAGTCATCTTTTTTTTTATTATCTACTTGGCCTTGGCTGCACATACTCATTTAAGACTTCATCACTGGTATACACCAGGTCTTCAATAGTAACTTCTTGTATTGGAATATCAGTTCCAGCATCTTTTCCAGTCTCACTGTGGTCCTGTGTTGTAAAAACACTTTCCTCATCAGCTTCTCCAACCTCTTGCTGGCCTGATGTTGGAACATCATCAAGGTCGGGTTGTTTAACCTCAGCTACTTCTTCCTCAACTATCTGGTGATCTGATGTCTGAACATCATCAATATCCAACTCTTCTCCCCCGGTCTCCATTTCAGGGATCTCAATATCCACCTCCTCAGAATTCTCAATAACTTGATTTTCTAATTCAAGTTCATCAGCTGGGTCATTTACATCTTCCTCTTCTGGTGTTGGAACATTTGGAGATCCACCACCCCCAAATCATAATCTTCTTCATTTACTTATGTTTGAACATCAGTGGCACTAGTATCATCACTCTCCGTCTCTACATTATCTTCTTCAACATTCTCCTTCATCATTCTCAATCTCAATAATCGGCGGGGGAGAATTCCTCAAGCTTTCAAGATTCTCAGCAATAGTAGGGTTAAAAATTTGAACAACTTTAAAACTGGAGGAGCTTAGCACATTCAAATCTTCAGACCAATTGTTTATTCTCCTCAGTCTCAGTCTCCTAGGTCCAGAGGCTCTAGTGTATACACACATTACCTGTGTTGGAGTTCTCTTAGTACCAGTTATAGGTTCAACCTGTGTTGGAGTTCTGGGAATGAATGTTCTAACATTGAAGTCATCAGGATCAATAGGATTATCTGAATCTTCTGGTGTTCCAACATCGACTTGCTGATTAGTCCAAATGATCTGAGTTGTAACATAAACTGGGGCTGGTTCATCTTCACCTTCTCCTGATACTTGATTGCCATCTGAATCATCAACACTCACAATAATAGACTCCATAAAGGTATTTGTACGGAGATTGTACACTTTGTAAGCACGATTGTTCACTGATGAACCCAGGAAGATTTCTTCATCACTGCGGCTGTCAAATTTTTCCAACTACTCTCTATCTCTGAGAATGTAATACTTAATGTCAAAAAACATTAAAATATGAGACATTAGGCTTCCTGCCCTTCCAGATTTCATTTGGCGTCTTGCTTGTGAATGGACGAAGATACACCCTGTTTATTGTAGAGCATGCTGTGTTGATCGTTTCTGCCCACCATTTCTTATGAACACCTTTCCCTTCCAACATAAATAGAGCCATATCCTATAAACTTATATTTTTCCTCTCAACAATACTGTTCTGTTGAGGTATGACAGGAGCTGAAAATTCGTGTTTAATGTCGAGTTCATCACATAAGTCACTAACCTGAGAATTTTTAACTCTTTGTCACAGTCACTGTGGATTCTCACAATCTTCCCAACGAAACTTCATTTTTCTGTGTAAAATTTGATCACGAGACTTCTAAAGACATTCACCGTATCAGATTTTCTTTGAGGAATTCCACCCAAGTGTATCTAGAAAAATTATCAATACATACAAAAATATACTTCTTGTCGGTCATACCAGGTGTGTTGACCGGACCCATCAAATCCATTTGTAATAATTCAAGATTTATTGATGTGGTAATATACTTAATAGATGAATGAGGTGATCGAATCTATTTACCTTGTTGGCATGGTCCACACACAATTCCCTTTTTGTTAGTGAGAGTAGGCCTACCTCGAACTGCTTTTATCTTCACCAACGTTTTGTAGTTGATATGTCAAAGTTTCATGTGCCTCATGGTTCTCTCATCTTCTTTAAGGGTTAGGTAACTTACTTCTTGTTCCAACAAGTAACAATTGTCTGAAGATTGAATCCCCAAGAGTACTTTATTTTCACCATGTTTTACAATGCATTTGTCCTTGTGAAAATCCACTGTCATATTGTTATCGCACAGCTGAATGATACTCAATAGATTAGCTTTAAGATCTTCTACCAGTAGAACACTTGTAAAAGTAGAAAATCCCTCGATCGGTAGTTCACCTTTACCAACAACTTGACTCTTCTTTCCATCACCAAATGTAACAAAACTGGCATCGTATGGTTTAATTTTTGTCAAATATTCACGAGTTCCAGTCATATGCCTAGAGCATCCACTATCAAAGTACCAGGAGTTTCTAGAATGTGCAATAAGAGACGTGTGAGCAACCATAAAAACAGTAGTTTTCTTAGGAATCTATACCTTCCTGACCAGTTTAGATCGTTGAGTATCATCTATGAACATGCTGACAGTTGTCAACCATTCATAATGTCTCTATGTAGCTTGAAGCATTGCTCATGTATGTGACCTTGATAAGAACAGTAATGGCATAAAATAGGCTTGTGTTGACTTGTCTTCATTACTTTCTTCTTCATATCCTGTAACTCTGCTTTGAAATCTACAGTGCTACTTTCAGCTTTGTCAAAGCCAATTCCTTGCATGTTTTCAAAAAAAAAAATCCCTTCATAAGTATATCATCTAGCTTCGCCTTTCCAGTGTTCAACTTTATGATCGCAGCTTCAGCCATCTCAGCCCTCTCAGTAGTCAACCTTAGATACTGTTTCAGTTGTTCAGTCTCATTTCTAGTCTTTCAACTAGATCCACCACTTCTATCCTTCTCTCAGCAAGTTGATGCTTCTCAGTTTTTAGAACTTTATTTGCCTCAAAAACCTTGAGCCACATGGCATACATGTTCTCATAAGCATTGTAGATATATTTATCATCCACCTCCTGACCATCATCATCACTTGAGAGATCACTAAGTTTTTCTGTGTAGGAACATACATGTTTCTTTGTCATCCCAATGTTGGAACATACACTTCTAGTTTCAGTCACATCATGAATCTTTGCACCGAATACTACATAGTTTCTAGTGAGTTCCTCCTCTTCCTCCTCTTCTTCATCTTCACTCCATGAGGTTACATGTGATCTTCCTTGCTTTTTCCACGTATTAGCACATTCAGCCTGGATGTGTCCATATCCTCCACATTCTCTGCATTGAATCCTTCCCGATTGCTTGGTTTCACTATTTTGATTTCTTTGGAAATGCTAATGTTTCTCTCCATTTGTGACCCTTGATTATTAGCAAACTCTTGAGGACGAGGTCTATATCTAAAAAATCTCTCCAGTGAATTTTATTCACCACCTTTTTCAACATTCTTGAGAAATTCTTAGTGATAAGAGCAATTTCTTCCATTCCATCATCACTATCACCTTCATGATTATTCTTTGAGGAAGAGGCTTTGAAATCCAACTCTTTATGTGTTTTCTGTGTGGGTTGTTCAAGCATCATCTCCTATTTTTGCAATGATCCCATCAATTCATCTAGCGTCATATTAGCCACATCTCTTGCTTCTTAAATAGCTGCCACTTTCATTGAAAGTCTTTGAGAAAGAGACCTCAGAGTTTTCTACACCAATTTTGCCTCATTCTAAGTTTTTCTTAGTTGATACTCCATATTGGAGATATCTCTTAGCTCTCCATTAAACACATCAATTGTCCCATCTTCCTCTATCTTCAGTTATTCAAAATTTGTGACCAACATTTGTAGCTTAGACTCACGTACTTGACTTGTTCCTTCATGCACTGTTTGTTGTATATTCCATTCTTTCTTTGCCTGATAACACGTTGAGATAAGTTTTAACTGGTTTTCATCTACTGCCGTGAAAATTTCATTTAAGGCCTTGGAGTTTTCTATTAATCTTTCAGTTCATCCGGAGTCCAAGTTGACTTATCCTTAATATTTTTTTTCTTTGCACTTGTCTCTCCTTCTTTCTCCTTTGAGCTAGTTTCGACATCTTCAGTAGGATGACTCCATTCCATCTCAATGAAGTACCATGCAAGTTCATCAAGTGAATTTATAAAAACTCTCATGCGTGTTTTCCAATAGTTGTAATTTGTTCCTTCAAGCAGTGGAGGCCACCAAAACTCCTTCTTTGGTCGCCATGGTAAAACCGGATCACATTTTCCTTGACAAAACCAAGGTAAGAGTAAGTGACTTAGCTCTGATACCAATTGAAACTTGGTTTTACCTAATTAATTCAATTATTACTACCGTGTTCCAACATAAACTATGTAACCAAGCATGAAGTAGTATCAAGCATAAAGACACACGACTTGGTTACGCAGTTTAGTGAAATCCACTTACATCTGCGGGGCCTGGCCCAGTTTAGAATGAATACACTAATAAAAAAGATAGCACAAAGTACAACTTACAATTATACTTATTTTATCTAACTATAGCATGTGAATTCTTCTAGCTCCCCTAGCTACCGATCCGCCTTGATCAGACTCCATCTGATCTCAAAATTTGTCTATGCTAAGACTCCATATGAGGAATTAAGGCATACGATTATGAACATAGATCAAAAGAGTTTTGATCATTTTGGAACACAAACATAAGCTCTCGGTTACTCTTAATATCTAAAAATATGAATGCGGATTTTCTTCAATTAAATTCGTAAGTAGCTCAGCCAGAATGTCAACGCACGCATCAATCTCTGTTCGATTAGAATTCCTTCTCCATAAAATATTTTGTCAACAATCAAATATCTTGGAGATAGGAACTACCTAATCTAATTCCTTTATGTAAGGAATTAGATTATCTCGTCCATATCTTAACCATAACCAAATATTCCAATTCCATAAATCTAATCTAATCACATAAATATAGGAATTGATATATTTTGCAGTCAAATACAACTGGACGAAATATACTGCTTCTCCGATTTCATCTTTGAACATTCCTTAATCACCGAAAATACCTTCTATGATGTTACAACACAATAATTCCATATTTTCATGATTTCCATAAATTGCCAATTAAACAAACATGGACTTTACAATTTTGATCGTTGAACTTTTTTCCGACAACTTTTGATCATTGAATTTTGAAAATACTAATTCCGTTGAATCAATCTGTTAAATTTAAATGATGTATAAATCACAAAGAATATAGTGAAAAATATAGTGTATAGAGCATGGATGAGACCTAAGTTTAGAGATCATTGTGCAAAACTTATGGTTGAAACCAATTAGGCGGAATCGGATGGGGATTGTAACACTATCTTGGAGTAATCAATGAAAGTAATCTTAGTTTTAAAAAATCACTTCCATCCTATCATGTGCCATCTGCATAATAAAAGTTAATGGTAAAATTATCTTGTTCTTTTTACCTTCACAAATGGTAGTCACTGAACTATTTCTAACGTTCACTTTGGCCACTCAAATTTTCAAATAAATTTTGACCATCAAACTAATTAATGAGAAAAGTTGCCTCTTTTTTTTTAATTATATGTCCATTAATTTATCTAATTAATTTCCGTCCAAGTGCAGTTCAAGTGACATTTACAAGAATATTTTAATTTTTATTTGACAGATTAATCACTTGAATCTTATCACCTTGTTTCCGTCCAAGGACTCCAAAATGACTGCTGACACCATCATATAGAGTCATTTCAGCATAGAGGATAAGAAGGCGATAACGCTGAAAACTTTGCCTGGGAATTCTACCAGCGCGTCACAACCTGTATATTGATAGATAATATGTAAACTATATTATTTTCTTCTTGTTTGTATCAGATCCCGTGGAATTTTATTTACGCTATTTTGTTCAATAAAAGTTTCTGGTTTGTTGCTTGCATTTACCAATATGAGACTTACTTTCTATGACCACATATAATTATCGTTGCCGCCTCCTTGTTCCTTCCCCTGAAAGATGGTATGATGGTGTCACGTAACACAGTGGAGGTGTCGTGCAGCGGTGAGGTGATAACCCTTTGATGAACTAATTTAATCCGTCAAAAAAGACTAAAATATCCTTGTAAACGTCACAATTTGTAAGAAAGACCTATTATGGTAAGGATTTAACATACACCCCTACCTATTTATTAAACAAATTAAGAAATACAGTTTCAATGGGACGTAAGATCTAACCTTTTAAAAAGTAGCACCGACTTACATTTTTCCACCGTAAATGATGGATGTTAGAGCATCCAATCAGGGGTAAAACCAGCGGGTGCGAGGGGCTGATGACGCTACCCCTAAGATCCGGTGGTGCGGAAATTAGGTTTAGCCACCACTGGAAAATATGGTTTTCGCCCCCCATTGAACGGCTAGCTCTGCCCCCTGTTAGTCTTCTCGTCGAAGAAGACGACTCCCCCTGTTAGTCTTCTCGTCATTTTGATTAAATATCTGAAGGCAGAATATGGGTTAAAACCCAATTGAGCCATTCAAACATAGCCCAGATTTATAACCTAACTCCTCCACCTTCTCGTTATGCTTTGTGAGATATTTCCACTGATTTTGCCCAAAATCCATTGGCCCAACATTAAAAAATAACCCCAAATTACCTTTACAACTGTACTAATATTAATATTATTGTCATAATTAATTAGGATGAGAGGATCATGAGATATTTGTTATCTCATTTCCAAATTAATGCTAAGATGTGGTAAATTGTTTAAATTTAAAAAATCTCAATAAAGGTATATATTTTCAATTAACTGTGTTATTTTACCAAATTATTAAATTATTTAATGACATAAATTGATTTCAATTAGGTATAAATTGATTTATATGTGTGATTTGCTCACTAATTTTATTTTTATAATCTTATTTATGTTATTTTAATTCATTAATTAACAATAGAATAATTGTAAATGTGATTTGTCGTCTTTGTAAAATTTGGATTATTTTATACTCACTTTATTATTTTAGGAGATTTTATTTGTATATGTTGATTTAAGTGTTTTAAAAATTAAATTACCAATATAATTCAGCGCCTGGAAAAAAATTACCAATATAATTTAGCGTTAATTGTTTTGCCAGTGTAAATCAGTCCCCCCTAGAATACTGTCATGGTTCCCTCACTGGTCCTATGGCTTATACCCTTCAACTACCGCTGGAGAGTCAAATCCACCCGACCTTCCATGTGTCTGTTCTTAAGCCCTTTAAAGGCGACCAACCAGCTAAGAATTTTTTGCTTCCACAAATTAGCAAGGGTAACGCACCAGTTCTTACCCTCACCACAATCATCACCACTCGCGCTTTGATTGACAACGGAGAGCAACATCATCAAGTGCTGGTTCAGTGGTCTGCCAATCCGCTGGAAAATGCCACATGGGAGGAATGGTCGGAGTTCTGCTCTCTTTACAACTTGGCCGACCTTGAGGAAAATATCATTTTTTAAGAAGGGATGAGTGATACGTGGAATGAGCTGATGATTGAAAAGGAAAGAATGGAAGGTTGGGCTCACGTGGAAGATGAAATAGAGCCCACTTCAATCCAAAGCCCAGTTGAACTTGGAGGAGCAAGACCTAAAAGAGCAAAGAAACGTCCATCTTGGATGAAAGATTTTGTGGAGAAATAGATGTGTTTTCGACTAATGTTATGTCCTCCAAATCTAATCTGCATTTAAAATTAATTTAATTTAATTAAGTTCAATGGAAATTTTAGTATATTGAAATTTATATTAATTTGTTTCCGACCACAGGTATATAAGGAAAGTTTTGTGTATTGCGAGGTGTTGTTTATCAAGAACTTAAATAAAAAATTTATGTACTTTTTACGTCTTATATATATATATATTTTGTAAAATTCCAAAGTTTATGGAAGAACTACTCTCCCTTTTCTCTATAAATGTCTTTCCATATATATATTTTTAATATCCATGGATAATCTTATAAGTTTAATATTTTAAATTATGCATAACAAAAAATTATATATGATATATAATATAAAAAACACGATAAAATGAATGTAATAAGATCTCACGGGACAATTTGCATTTGTATATTTATAAAATTTTACAATGTAAACAGTATCTACTTTATTAATGAATAGTGAAATAGGACACTTATAAAAGCACATAAGGAGTCTATAAATTTTGAATTATGAAGTAAAACAATCAAGTTAAAAACAATAAAATAATTAATAAATAAAATTCATTGTTTTAATAATATTTTATAAAAATTATATTATTTTTTTAAAAATAAATATCATTTTAACGGTGAGATTATTTATGTCATTCATATTACCTTTTTGCTGAAAATATTTAAGTAGAATAGAAATATATGTCAAATATGAGAAAATCGCTAGCTAGACCAACCCTAACTTTGCTCTCTTCTCTCTCTTCAAAACACTACTAAGACTCACTGGAACCCTAACTTTGACGACTTCTCGATGGCGGAGCCTTCTCTATCTCCTAAACAGTCTATTTCTTATGTTCAAGCCCTAAACCATGAGTTACACAAAGCCCTTAATCCCCAAACGATTAGAAACCCTAGAGTTACCTTCAATCCAAAACCTAAGATCGAACATCTCGGTGAACCAGGACTCTACTTCACTAATGTTGAATGTGATAAGCTAATAAGATCGAGGCTCTGCTAGATGGACGCTGGTGGACAAGTTTTCTCGTAGTCATCTTCAAATGGAAAAACATAAAAAGTATTTTCAAACTGCATGTTTTAAGGGTTCAACTGAGATCAATTTACTTGATAATCGTCAAGTTTTGATTAATTTTTCACTGCCTGATGATTACTATAGATGTTGGCTTTATATAATTTGGAAGTTTGGATCTTATTCGATTAGAATAACTAAATGGTTTCCTATATTCAATCTGAATGTTGATTCTCTCATATCTTCTATTTGGATTGCTCTATATGGTCTTCCTTAACAAAATTTTGATTATTTTGCGATGATGTCTATAGGAAATTTGTTGGGAACACTATTGAGAGTCGACAAAGCTACTCTTAATAGAACTAGGCCTCACTTATCCACACCTAAATGCATGCGTTAACCAATGCATTTGACATATTTGTTATTATATTTTTGTTTGTTGATTCCTAGTTTTAGTTCGGTTTACATTACAAAGGATTAAGAGACCATTGTTGGTTTCCTTACCTAAATCATGAGTTTTGGAGACTTAATTGGATCTAATGGACACTATATCCTCACGAGCGCCTAGATCTTCTTTTAAGAGCTTATTAATAGGTTGCTCGTGAGCACTTCGGCGTAATTTTGTAGAAGGCCATCCTCAAGGGTGGTAGTAGATAGTAGAAGGTCGTTTGCAAAGATGGTAGTAGATAGAAGGCCACGATTTAAAAGTGGTAGTAGATGGAAGGCCACGATTTAAAAGTGGTAGTAGATGGAAGAAAACTAGGAAGAAGAAGGAGTCGAAGAGTGACAAAGGAGAAACTGGCACGGCAGCGCCAAACAGCACAGCTCGTGCCAGCCAACACGATAATTCCAGGTTGCTCTGGTACAGGCCATAAGGTTGTTCATGCCCGTGCTAGCTAGGAGGTCCCATCAGGCGGCTAAGTATGGGAATAGGCTGTGCCATTTTACATAGATTGGTAGATCAAAATAGTAGTCACCTCCCTTCTCTCATGAAAATTTATCTCTCCTCTAAGTGTAAAGATCCTGGCTGGTTCATTATTCCCTGCACAATTCAAGGAACCCTGATTAAGGATGCTATGATGGATTTAGAGGCATCCATTAATGTTATCCCTTACTCTCTGTATAGATCATTGAACTTAGCAAAGATGCATGCCACCGGGGTGGTAGTCTAACTGGCTAATTGCTCGTGGAGGATGGAATAGTCCATGTGAATGGGCTAGCATTCCCGACTAATTTTTACGTCTTGGATATGGAAAGTGAAAAGGATATCATCTCTATATTGTTAGGGAGACTCTTCTTGAAAACCCATAAGGCTAATATCGATGTGCATACCGGGAAGTTAAGCTTAGAGTGGGGTAAAAACATTTTGGAATTTACCATGTGTGAAATTATAAATTGCATTGTTGATAAATCCCCTCTGTTTGTGATTGATACCCTTGATGATCTTGTGCAAGAAACTCTTGATGTTGTTATGGACGTGGCTTTAGAGAATAATCCCTTGAATGATGTTTGCTTTGATTCTAAAAATGCTACCTTAGTGGAGAGTGCGTGGGAGGTTGATCCCCAAATTGAGACCCACATGGAGGCCCTACGCAATAAATTTGATGAACTAGTGATGCCTGAGACCAAGCCGAACTTGTTTAAACATACCCGAGATTTCGTCATATCACGTGATCAATGCCAAAAGATGGGAAACATCTCATTTTAAAATGAGATGCCCAAGTTCTTTCAATTCCAGTGGAGATTTTTGATGTGTGGGGAATGGATTTCATGGGACCTTTCCCCAAATCCAATGGTAACTACTACATGCTAGTGGGGGTGAACTACATGTCCAAATGGGTTGAAGCCAAAGAAAAAAAATGACGCAGCAACAGCGATTGGTTCCTTAAAATCCAATGTAATCTCTCGGTTTGGTGTCCCCCGAACCCTAATTAGTGATAGGGAAACATATTTTTGCAAAAACAAAACATGGAAATTTTCATAGGAGAATGGGACATCCACCACATACCATCCACAAACAAATGGTCAAGCGGAGATATCCAATCGGGAAATAAAGCCCATTCTTGAAAAAGTGGTAAACACGTCTAGAAATAATTGGAGTACCGGTTGGACGATGCACGTTGGGCCTACCAGACCGCATAAAAAACTCTCATAGGCATGTCACCATTCCGGATCCTCTTTGGTAAGAGATGCCACCTCCCGGTCGAACTCGAGTTCAAAACATAATGGGCCGTTAAACGCTTGAACATGGACTTGAGTGAAGGCGGGAAACATAGGAAGTTGCAACTACAAGAAATTGAAAATTTTAGGCACGATTCTTGTGACAACGTTCTAATTTAAAAGGAAAGGAAGGAACCACAGCATGATGGGAAAATAAGGAAGAAGGACTTTTTTGTGGGACAAAAGGTCCTGGTCTTTCAATCTCGGCTACATATTTTTCTGGGTAAATTGCGGCTAAGGTAGGCAGACCTATATGTAGTGACCAAGGTATATGATTAAGGGACGATAGAGGTGAAAGACTATTTTTTGCATAAAGTGGTTAATCAATGGGAAACGTTTAAAACCTTATTTTGAGTGGGGAAATTTGGGAGTAGAAAAAGAGGGCGATCCTCTTCTTGGTGAGCAAATACATGAATGAATCGATATAATACAAATAAGTCATGAGGACGATAATAAAGAAGCAGTGCTTTTATGTTTGTTTTAGTAGATTTGGGAAACTTACTTTTCTTGTGATTTTTTAGAAGTGTGCCATCGTTGGTCGTGTTTTTAGGGATAATTAGTCATCGGATTTTCTGGCGGAAACAGTA
>JAUOBV010586747.1:0-15554 GCA_032360425.1 Rubia occidens
TTAAAAATACGAGTCAACATTATTATAGAATATCCATTTACATCTAATTTTTATAAAGAACAAAATTACATTTTACAAATTACATATCTAGTAATTTTAAATTTACTATTATAATTTTGAATTAGAGTGCGTCTCTTTAAAGACAGTCTTTCCATAAGTTATGGAAAGACCAAGGTTTAAAGTACAAATTGAAAGAAATCAAAATAAAATTTTCGGTTTGCATGAACCGGCTTATAAATTTTATAACTACTACAGGTGCATAATAAAATTTTAATGTTGCAACTAAGACCTTTTACCTTTTATTATTCTAATTAAACCCGTCTTTCCATAAGCCTATGGAAAGACCGTCTTTCCCAAGACTTTGCCAAATTAAAGATGTTAAAAATGATCAGTGTTAATTATAAGAAAAACTTACGGCCTCAGAAATGGAACTAGGTATAATCTTGCTATATTTTCTATCATGAATTTCACAAGATCCTCATCTCTCGTATCCGGATGGCCTTCTTTCCTAGCTACAGTTGCAATTAGAGAACTGTTAGCCATCTGTACTCGCTTCTTGTCTGATGGTGTCATGAGCCCATAAATAAATCTACAAAGCAATGCAAAAAAAATATTAAGTCCAATACACACATAGTTTACCTTTCAACGTCATATTTTGCTTGAATATATATTTTTTTGTTTATAATTTTACAGAATAAAGGTTATAAAAGTCATAAGCATTCTGAAATATCCCACACTATCATACTTAGTCGTACTTTATGACTTGTGTTTCCAAACAAGAATGTTGGTGGGTATAGAAATGTACAGGAAGTCAGAAACACATCTATAAAATTGTAGGTCACAAGTAGTGACCATCAGTTTTTGATTTGAGAATTCAAATAACTGAGACGATGCGTCTGGACTTGACTTGATTGACCCAATTACGCATTATTTATAATAGTATACTCCCTCCGACCCGGCAGTTTTGGCATGTTTTTTGGTCAACTTTCTCAAACCATGTTTGACCATAAATTTCAATTAGTATAGAGATTCTAATATCATCATGTGAGATATTGTTAGACTCCTATGTTTACGTAGTTTCCAAATATCAAATTTTAATGTACCATTAATATCCGTAATTAAACTTATTGATGGTCAAACATGATCTGACAAATTTGACCAAAAAGTGTGTGTTTATTCTGGGACGGAGGGAGTATATATTACTCTCCTAAATTATAAACCACCCAACTACCTTTCCAATTCAAATTCATGTATGACTTAACATCTTCCACCACCAACACTCTTGGCTAATGAATGCGCCTTGGGCAGTGGAAGTCATTCGGGTTTTTAGTTTTGGGGTTTTCATAGGTTAACCCGATTAATCCAAACTGAATAAATCCAAACCCGATTAAGTCGAACCGACGTCCACCCCTAGGTACCACAAACAAAAAAGAGTTAAGTGCTTATATAACCCTCAGTTCTTTGGAAAGTGCAAATATAACCCTCGGTTTTTCAAAAATGCTAGTATACCCATGGCGATTTTCAAAAGTGCAGATGTACCGATGGCGATTTTGAGCCAATGAGAATAATTTTTATACTCCCTCCGTCCCACTATAAATTGCTTATTTACCTTTTCACGATATTTAATGAGGTACTCCACATCCGGTTACCTTATTGCAATATATTGAAAATGAGCATTTGCTCCCCAGTTATCGGGCCTTATATTTCTTTCTTGTTGCTTGTGATTGTGACGCCTTACTCCTTCAAACTCGTGTATTTCCGCTACGTGCTCGTACACGTCCCTTTAAAGTCTTGGTGTGTTGAGAGCAACCAAGCTAAGTGCGACGTGCGTGGAAACTAGGCGGTAGTCGTGACACTCTAGCACGACTAGGCCTCACGGTTAACTCCTTCAGAGGGTGACCCGTGACAGTTGGTATCGACCTCACATGATATTTTTATTAGAGTCTGTATCTTGAAAGACGGGTTTTCCATAAATCATGGAAAAACCAAGGTTTAAACTACTGCACGTTGCATGATAAATTTTTAATATTGCAACTAATATCTTTTACATTTTATTATTCTATTTAAACTTCGTCTTTCTATAACTTTATGAAGCACATGGAAAGACGATATTTTCCAAGACTCTGTCTTTTTATTATTTTCCAAGACCTCACGTCGGTACATCTGCACTTTTGAAAATTGTCATGGATATACTAGCACTTTTGAAGAACTGAGGGGTATATTTACACATTCCAAAAAATTGAGGTTATATAAGCACTTTACTCAAAAAAAATATTGATTGTATTTATTAATTACCTCCAGGCATATCCGTGAAAATTGGAAGAAATATATCACTTGCCTACAATAACCACATCATATTAAAAGGCGGAGCTTCCTCTTCATTTATCTAAGAACCACATCATATTAAAAGGCGGAGCTTCCTCTTCATTTATCTAAGAACCTTGAGAAAATAGAAAAACATATGCAAGTAAAAAAAAGAATTAAGTATATTGGCTACCAGACATAATATGAATTGACTAGGAAGTGACTTTTTAAACTCTTGCCTCTTGATGAGGAAGCATTGGTAACAGCATGTGCAGTAGAGTCTTTTGCACATAATTTTTTTTTCAAAAATCTTAAAATGTGAATGTTTTATCCCATCTCTTGAACAATATATTACACATGGCAAAGAAGAGGTTGTTCCTCACCAGATACGCAAAAGATGCGGGACCCACATGACATCCCATAGATTAAACCCTTGTCCGCTTTCATTTCTGCATTTGTCCGATCATTTTCATTTCTTTTTTTCTTTAAATTGTACTTTTTATTTCTTTCTCATTTCTTTGTTTTATTAACTTCACATTACCTTTCTTCAACAAAATCATTTAACTTAAATTTATTATTTTATTATTTTTATTTTTGAGAATGTATCACGTGAATTGATTAACGGTTAGACTAATTATAAAAAATCTTACTAAAATAATTTTTAATTTCAAATTATTAGTATTTAAAATTTGAAAGACAAATATCTAAAATAAAATTGAATGTCCAAAAATAAGATATGATGACATTATTTGTAACATAATTAATGTAGGTTTAATATTAGCCTATTGTATGAATTTATAAATTAATTTAGCTTATTGTAGGAAAAATCATTTTAATTAATCATTGTCTTTACTCTCTTGGTATTCATATTTTTACTGTGCTCAAACCAACAAGGCATGTTCTTCAAAAAATAGAATCACTTGCTGCCAATTTTTTCTGGGGAGATAACGATGAAGGTAATCATAAGTTGCATTGGAAAAAATGTTGTCTACCTGCTCATGAAAATGGCCTGGGAGTTAGAAACCTTTCTACAATTATCAATGCTCTTTCTGCTAAACTATGGTGGGAGCTTCAAAACAAAACTATATGGTCTAACCTAATGTGGCTTTTAAGTGAAACCTCTCACACCTCTCACACAAGAACCAGAATTGATTTAACTATGGAGGAATGCAATAACTTATCTCAGGTATTATATGGACAAGGTATGAGTAGTTTCTGGAATTCCAATTGTTAGGTAATGGTGCTTTATACTATAAGTGGCCCACTCATTTGACTCTTCCATTCTCTGATATTACAATCTCCTAGTTCTTAGGAGATAAACAGTCATATTTACCTTATTTGTAGCCTCACTTGGCTACCAGTGACATCATTCTCTTGCAGGAAGCTGAAATCAAAGCAAATCATGATGATAGGCTTATATGGAAGCCAGCTGCAAATGGTACATTCTCTACTACAACTACATATAATACTTTCAGGCATAAAAGACCAGTGGTGGCATCTCTTTACCAAGTTTAGAACAAGATCATACCAGGGAAGTTATCTATTTTCATGTGGAGGCTAATGAATTCTATTCTGTCATTCGATGACATGATTGTTACAAAAGGATTTCTTTTAGCTTCCAAGTGTATCAACTGTGATAGTTGTGATTTTGTGCAACACTTTTTTAATGATTGTCATGCTGTAAATCGGGTTTGGACATCTGTGCACAACATAATTGGGATTAGGGATAGATCTTTCAACTCTATTTGGGATAGGATATCATTCTACCTCACCTTTCAAGGACCAAACACTATTCAGAACAAAATGGTCCTCATTTTCTCAATTAATTCATTTTGGAATTTGTGGAAAATGAGAAACAAAAGATTATATGAGGGAGAACCTTGGAACTCTAATCTAGAAATGAACAATATTAAATCTGATGTGAAACAGTTCCTTGCTGCCAGACCCTTAAGTTCGAACTCCAGTGAGGAGAAATTTTGGAGATTAAAGGACTGTGTTATTTTTTTAAAAAGAAAAAGTAGGATTAGGCTGGAACTAGTTAGATGGACCAAGCCAACCACAGATTACAAAGTTAATGTTAATGCTACATGGCTAAAATGTGATTTAAGAGCAGGATTAGGACTGATTACCAGGGATAAAAATGGTGATTTTATTAATGCAAGTGTTGAAAAATCATCTAACCATCTCTCCCTTGCATTCTGAACTACTGGCTATTCACATGGGGATCAGAAAAGCAAGAAATTTGATTGATAAAAGTTTTCAAATTGAGTCTGACTGTCATCTAGCAATTCAGTTCATCACTAATCCATTTAAGGCTCCTTGGAATCTATTCTCTTTATGCTGCAACATATATGAGACTCTTAGAGGTTCTCGGGCAGAACTAATTTTCACCAAGAGAGAAGGAAACCTAGCTGCAGACTATTTAGCTAAGGAAGCTAAAAACATGACAAATCAGTCTCTATCTTGGAATAACTTGCATAAAGAACTAAGAGGAATAATTTTGATGGACAAGAAATATATCCATAGTATAAGAGTCAGAAGATCCCAGGCTGGGCTCCTTTGATTTGCTCTTTTGATTTACTCACTGATTGCTCAATGAACTTAATGCTACCTCATCACTCTCTCTTCTATCCTCTACAGGTTCAATCTTCGTTTCAACTGCTGATATTGGCCTCCCTCATGGACATGCTGCTGCTGCTCTCAATCCTCTTCTGGAATCCAGCTTTGGCTTCTCATTTGGCTGCTATCCTCACCACACTTCTCATCAACAATTGAATGCAGCTGCCCTCATCCAACTTGCAGCTTCTAAATATCACTCTTCACTACTCAATTTTTGACAAACTACAATTTATAGTGCATAACTAGACTCAGCCTTACTACTACTTGGGTTCTTTTGTATTTTTCTAGTTCGATCTGATTGGATATCTGGCTTGAATCGATTAACACGAGGGGTGGAGATCGATTACAGGAATCATATCCAAAACGATCACTAGAATCAACCCAGTAGCTCTTACTTCCATTACGATCTCATACTCTCATAATTATGTTCATTGTAAACGACATTTTTTTTTGGTTTTGGGGTTTGGAGATCCCAATTTAATTTTCCCATCCACCATTGGAGGGTGTTTAATATTAAAAAAAATAATAAAAAATAATTTAGCCTTGAAATTATGCATTACATAATTAAACTTTATTTATTTAATTTGGCTAACAAACGTATACATATAATTAATTTTATTTTTTATATAAATAATTTTCATAACTTCAAATTATTAGACATAATATTTTATATTAATACAAAAGAAATACTACTTAGTTAATTAAAATTAATTTATTTCTATTTTAATAATTATTCTACTACAAATATAAATAGTGAGTTAGAAATGATTAAAATATAATGGGACCAGTCAAAGATGATGTGGAAGGGACTGTATGACATAGACGTGACTGAATGATTGTGAAATTTGAGATTGTTGAGAATAGAGACAGTGCAAAAGTCCCAAAATAAGACTTTTGCATTGTACATGCTCTAAGTCATTTCATATCTTTCCTTGCAAGCAACAAGGGTTCTAATATATAACGTCACTATAAGCATTAGCCATATGTGTGATATTACTCTAATCACTTTTTGTTTGAAAATCGTGTTAATTTGGTGCAAAATTGGCTCTCTATTGATGAAACTGCAGGACAATACAGAAAGTTAGTAATAATGCCAGCCAAAACTAAAATTGAGAACATGTTTAGAACAATATTAATTAGCTATCCTAAACGTATTTCAAAAAACATATTGCAATCCAAGTAATGTGAAAAAAGCAACCCCTTTCCTTCACTAATTGGAAAGCACTACGACGCCTAAGAATCTACTCTCCTTTTCAATCTACTTAGCTATAAAATGCCACACCTTAGTACTGACCTCTCTTACTTCTTGAGTCTTTACTTGTACTATTGTTTCTCTCTTACACCAAACATCAAACACCAAGAATGCAACTCTAAAAATAAGAATAGCATAGCATACAAAAGTCATTAATTACCTATATATCAAAGCAAAAGGAAACCATCCAACAACAATAAGCTAAGGGGAAAGTGAAAAATATTTGTAAACTAACCACCACCATACATCAATTACCATAGCGTGAAGATGATTAAACAAAAATCACATATAAAGCATTTATGTGTGGTATAATATAAGTGTAGGAAATAATGTTGTGTTATTGTATTTCTGATTTGGTTTACAATATATAGGAAATACAAGAGACCTATACAAAGTCCTAAAAAGAAAAAGATTATATACTATACAGAAGTAATATTCACAAATATATCTATTCATTAGCACTCCTCCTTAAATTGGAACATAAAGATCCAAAATGGCCAACTTGCCATAAAATTTGAAATTGAGTACATCCAAGAGTTATAGTAAAGATATCTGATGGCTTATCAGAAGTA
The DNA here is from genome assembly GCA_032360425.1 of Rubia occidens. Classification (NCBI taxonomy): domain Eukaryota; kingdom Viridiplantae; phylum Streptophyta; class Magnoliopsida; order Gentianales; family Rubiaceae; genus Rubia; species Rubia occidens. Next base: position 6,748 of record JAUOBV010586747.1, read on the forward strand.
CGGATATGATATGTAGCACTATCACCTGATTGCACAAGATCACGTACAAAATGACAATCCACCTCAACATGCTTCATCCGTTCATGAAAGACGGGATTAGCCACAACATGAAGAGCAGACTGACTGTAGCAAAATAGGCACATGGGTGCAAAATGCGCAACCACTAAGTCTCGAAATAAAGACTTAAATCACTATAACTCACATAAAGTCACATCCATAGCACGCTACCTGGTTTCAGCAGAACACGTAGAGCAACATGCCAATAAGGAAACAGTGACACTGCATGAATTGAGCAAGCACGTGCAGAAAATAACTAAGCTCCTACGGGTAATGGTAAGATGAATGAGGTGACCAACAAGACATATATACTGATCCGGATAATGGTAAATTAGTCCCTCCATGCTCTCGAGATCATATTGTTGCTTTAGTGGAAAATCAGTTGGTTTAGCAGCCAATAAACCATCATCAGAAAAAATATCAAGAGCATATTTATGCTGAGAAAGAAACATCACATCCGGTATTCTAGCCATCCATATGCCCCAAGAAATACTTAAGAGCACTAAGATCTTTCAAGTAAAAACATGAACTCAAGTATTTCTTGAATTCAGAGAGAAGCGACGAAGAACTACCAGCAATAACCAAGTCATCCACATAAACTAAAACATACAATGAAACCAAATTGTGTGAGTAGAAAAAACAGAGTAATCAACCTTACTCTAAACAAATCCAAACGTGCAAAGAGCAACATCTAACTTGGCGAACCAATTGCAAGAAGCCTATCGCAAGTTGTAGAGATATTTCTGAAGTGTGCAAACAAGCCCAATGGGCACAGAGTAACTAGGTGGAAGCCACATGAACACTTATTTGTGAAGATCATGATGCAGAAGACATTATGAACATCCATCTGATGAGGTTCCCAACCATAGATAACTACAACAGACAGAAATAGCCAAACCGAGCTCACCTTTGCAATAAGAGCAAAAGTTTCAGTAAAATCAATTCTCTCAATCTGACGATTACAAAAAACCACAAGACAAGCCTTGTGTCATTCAATAGTACCATCAGATTTGAACTTGGTACTGTACACCCATTTACACCCAATACCAGTCTTATCCGAGGGAAGCTAATCCAATGTCCAAATTTCATTACGTTTAAGAGCGCGAAGCTCATCCTCAAGAGCATTATGCAGGCTGAGCAAATACAGGTTGCGCAGGAAGAGAATGAGATAGTTGAGGTGGTGGAGGAGCAGACGGCGGATCAGCAGATGCGGTAATCTGTGGCATATTCATGACCAAAGCTTCCACGAATTAAGGCTGAGTGGCTAGGTTTTGGTGGTCGACGCTGATGACCGATGTTGAAGGTTCAACGCCTCTAGTATGCTGCATCAGTGCTGCGACTGAACTAGGAGGTGGTGGTGAGTCATCCTAAAAACTCCAGGCACAAGATGCTCAGTATGAACAGGAACAGAGGGCACAACATTCATAAAAATCAGCATCACGACTGTTGAAGAAAGAGCAACTTCAAATTGGATAGATGATAGCCTTTCTTGCCAACTGGATAACCAGGAAAAATGCATTTTCAGCTTCTATGAGCAAACTTGTCACGAAACTTATGAATGCGAGAGGCAAAACACAGGCAACCAAAGACACGGAGAAGTTTGTAATTTGGAGCTCATCAATGAAACAGCTCGAACAATGTGCGGCCATAGAGGTGGGTCGTAGGTGTCTAATTGATAAAATATGCAGTAGTCAGAACACATTCTCCCAAACAATCAATTGGCAAGTTAGCCTGAAAGCTCAAAGCTCGAGCAACATTCAATAAATGATAACATTTGCACTCAACACGACCATTCTGCTGTGTTGTGTCAACCATGGACATCTCAAATAGTATATCGGATTCAGCAAAAATATGATCTTAGAGGAAGAAACTATGTACCATTGTCAGCACGAATGTGACGAACAGTGCTACTGAATAGATTTGTGACCAATGCACAAATTTCCTTATATCTAGAAGCTACATCTGACTTAGCTGCTAATAAATAGACCTAATTAGCTCGAGAATAATCATAAACAATTTTCAATAAATAAAATGCTCCACTGGAATATGGTGAGCTGTGAGGCCCCCAAACATCACAATGAATTAATTAAAACAAAGAACTAGCATTTGAATAATTCAAAGAAAAATTATGCCAAGTATTCTTTTCTCTATGATACAGAGAGCAAGGAGCATCGGTTTTATTTGTGCTAAAATTAAGAGTAGGAACAAGAGACAACACCATTGAAGATGGATGTCCAAAATGTTGATGCCATAAATCAAATGAAAGTGAGTGAATAGAAATAACGGTTGAAACAGGCTTCAGAAGAGATAATAATCCCCATGTTGTTCACCCACACCAATCATTATACTCGTATGCGATAATTTTCAACAAGTAAAGCTTGACATTGTAATACAGAAAACAATCTAGAACATGATAATAAGTTGCAACGAAGCGTAGGTATGTATAAAATACATGAGTAAGAGTAATATCTCTAAAACATAATGATTCATATTGTGTAGCAGACGACACAAATCCATCAGGCAAAAGAACATCAATTGAATCGATAACAGTAGTAACATCAATAAAGGAACCTTTGCCACCAGTAATATGATATGAGGTTCCAGAATCAAGAATCCAAGGTAAAGTAGCTTAACTAAAACATGGTTAGAAAGATAATTTAACTGATTAAAAAAATATGGGTCGTATTCCACTGGTCGTCAGACAGAGTAGGGCCAATAATAGATCGATCAAGGCCGATTGGAGCTACAGTCTCGAGCTCAGAGGGCGGAGGTAGGACGAAATCGGTAAACGGAGCTGCGACATTGGGTTGATGGCAACAAGGTGCGGTGTCGGTGGCTGGGATGCTAGGAAGGTTGGTAGTGAGGCAAACTGTACAGGGTTTTGGGTAGCTCGGTCCGTCATTTTGGTGAACCATTCTAGATAACCCATGATCTTGAAACTGCTAGCTTTTTGTGGTCATTGCGATTACAATGAGTGCATGTAAGATTCTTACAATCAGCTGCAATGAGAGCTCATAATGATGGACCTGAAGAATGTGAACGACCATTGATCAGTCAAAGGTTCACGTGTCTGAACAATGGATTTGTGAGTTTCCTTCTGAATGTCAAGAGCATAAATGCGAGTGAGTGGCATCAACAATTCTTGAGCCATGCCATTATATTGCAGTGTGTTGTAACCATCATCCAAATTAAGGAGAAATTGATAGATGATCTCATTCTCATGATTAGTGATGGCGGTCGAGGTAGCATTACAGGCGCATAGTTGTTGACAAGGTTCACAGGATCAAACTCAGGGAGGTATAAATGAGTTATGCTCATCATATAGCTCCTTGAGTTTTCCGTAGTAGAGGACAACATGCTGTCTATTCTAGTGGCAATTGATAATATTACTGCGCACCTGCAGAATTTTTGGTCAATTGTGAAGGGAAAATACTCCAATAAGATCATCCCACCATTGTTTAGCAGCACTGAAGTAGTTTATCGATGATCGTAGAGATAGATTAACAGTCTGAAGGATCTAGAAAACAAACATAGTATGAACTCTAGGCAGGAAAAATCTGGATGCAAAGAGGTAAGAAGAGAGAAGAATAGGAGGGAAGACACATTTCAGCGTCTTACCCATAGGTTGAAGCGATGAAGCTGACCATCATATAAATTTGAAGGATAAAGCTGGGTGCAAAATCATTATCTCAAAGAAATTCACTGCAGCATTTTTTTGTAAAAAACCGCTTCCATAAAAATTTACTTTGGCGCTGCAACAAATTGTTAAAGCAAGATTTTCACATAAAAAGAATCAGAGTTAAGTGCTAAAATAACCCTAATTTTAGGCTGAAAGTGCCAATATAACCTTTAACTCTATCGACTTTTTAGTCAACACCCTGATGGTCGAATTTTGTGGAAAAGACAATTTTACCCTTGTCAAAGAAAAAGAAAAAAATAAAGGTAAAAAGACTCTAATCTGAAATCTACAACAAACCCAAAACCTAATCATAGAAAGAACTCGACTCTACTTCCTCTCCTTTCTTCCGAGGTAAACCTGAATATGCTTAATTTTAATCAGAGAAAAAAATGGAGAAAGAGGAGTGGCGTGGAGAGGGAGGGAGGAGCGGAGGGGAGAAGGGAGGGAGGAGCGGCGGCGGGGAGAGGGAAGAGAGGAGCTGCGGTGGGGAGATGGGAGGGAGGAGCTGCAGCGGGGAGGAGCTGCGGCAGCGGAGAGGGAGGGAGGAGCGGCAGGGCAGAGAGAGTGGCGGAGGAGCACTGCGGTGGAGCATTGCCAACAATATTAACCAGATCTGTTCCATAAAAACTTGGAGAAGACGAGAAAGAATACAAAGAAAAGTGACTGGAGATAGACCTCTGTATTCGAAGAAGCGGCGGAAAAATTGTAGAAGAAAGATAGCAGCGGCGGAAAATTTGTCAGATGTTATAAATGAAGGATATTACACTTCAGTAAGATTATCAGTATCTGGCTTTCATTGGAAATTCTTTGCAACATTTAGCGCGATCAGTTGAATGATTTCTCTAATTTTCTCACTTCACCTCAAAAGAAATGCATCAAACTGAATACTTATAATTGAAGAAGAAAGATTGGTTTAGGTTTGTTATGAAGGGTATTTTTGTCATTTCATTTTCTGATTATGCCTAAATTCATTTGGTCAATGCTGGAATTAGGGAGTTTGGTTATATTGGAACAAATTTTTTTGGAAGTTAGAGTTAGATCGACACATATAATAATTAGTTAAGGTTAAATTGACATTTTCTGAGATTGCAGAATTATATTAACATTTTCATACTAAAATTAATGTTATAAATGCATTTATCCCAAAGAATTAACCACTGCAACAATTTTGCAAACCAGCAATTTTTGGAAACTGCTGCTAACAAATGTTGCTTCTAGTAGATGTTTTTGTTGTCATTAAAAAGTGTTGATATAAACACATAAACGATTCAATTTGGTTATAAATGGTTGGTCAATAACAAAATTCACTCAACCGTTATTATTATCATTCAAACACACTTATAATATTAAAATTTTATAAGTCAGGTTATCAAATACACTTTAAGAATTATATACATTTTATTTAAGAAATTAATATCTAAATTAGAAGACATTAAAATGTAATGTACCCAAATATTTTAATTTATTAAGTATTTAATTAATTAATATTGAGTGTTGAATTAGTTGTCACTTGTCAATTAACACTTAATTAATATTGAGTGTTGAATTAGTTGTCACTTGTCAATTAACACCTAATATTAATAATTTCATAGTTTCCACAATTTTTTGGGCTCTACCGTCTATTTACATTGTTCAACAAAATTTAGGCATGATGTTTTAGTTGCGGCGATGAACAAATAGGGATCCCATCTGATGGGAAAAATCTATACTATATACTAAAATAACAAGTTTTTTTTGACACGTGGCATTTTTAATTGTCACATCATCTCGCCATGTCAACTTTTCTAAAGAGAATTAAAAAGACGGATCCCTTTCGAAAAACTTATAAAAGACCATAAGAGCATGATATGTGTTATATTGTGTTGATATTTATTAGGATTATTATGATTTTATTGAGATATAATTTGCACTTTTAGGTGTTTTTGGTGCAGGAATTCATGAATATGAAGAATTTGAGAGGGAACTATACATTGTACTCTTTTTTCCTTGACCAATGGTTTTTTCCCACTGGGTTTTCCTGGTTAAGGTTTTTAATGAGGCGATGTGCTCCAATGGAAAATGTTCTTATTTTATAAGACATTATTCCAGAAATGAAGGAAGAGAGGTAAAAGCAGACTTGCTGAAGTTATGGGATGAAAAGAAAATTATTGAAGAAATATGGATATGAAGAAAATAAAGATATTCACTTTCCATATTGATAAGGATTTTATTATCTCTTTCCAGCTGAAATTCCTTAATTTTAGATATTAGTTAATTAGAGTTATAATATATTTTAATTTCTTTTCTTTTGGAAATTGAATCCGAAATTAGTTTGGTTTCAATTTTGTAACTCACGTATATATATATACGTGAAGCTTTGAGGACAGAGACATTATTCACGCATTACTTTCTTTAGCAGTTGTATATATGTTAAAGAGTAGTTTAGGTTTTCGTTAATTATATACAGAGGGAGACACTGCTGCAGAGCTTGAGTATCAATAATTTCCGTGCGCTGCCTTGTTCCAAATCGGGTTCGATCGTTTTAATTCAGTTATTAATTTATTATATTATCATGTTTTGTTTTTATATTATATATTTGTTTTATTCATTATTATGAGTAGCTACTTTAAATATCGGCATGGAATAACGAGCATTAGTTTATGAGTCGTGAGACCTAATTGTTTTATAATTGATTCTTATGTGTTCTTGATTGTTCTTGGTTGAATTTATTCTTGATATATTTAAGCCTGATCAACTTGATATTATTGGGATAATACTATCTAATTCCACCAATACGTAATCGTTGGAACAGGTTAGTAAGTAGCGAGTTCATGTGAAAAACAGCTAACTAGCTAAGACTGTAATAACAAGATGGGGAACAATTAAGTGTGCGTTACTACTTGCAAATACTTGGGTAATTGCTATATCATGTTATTTTCATTCTTAATGCTATCGAGGTGTGTATCTAGTTCAGCGAATACTTTCCTGGAGCATCTTGGTAAGAGAAATAATTGATTAATAATAATTGATCAATTGTCGACAAAGTAAGAAAGAATTGGGAGGGTTCAGCAAATACTTACCGTCCTATAACTGATAGATGCATACGAATTGATTTATCTTTGCACCTATGATTGATGTTTAACTAATGTGAGTTATTCCGAACCGATTACATTCTTCATATATTTTCTGGATTTTTATGTCTGTTAGTTTTCATTATTAGTTTATATTTTATGTTAGTTAGTTGCATTATTAGTTGTTAGAACATTCTTGAAAATTAAGGCGTGGTGGCTACACCAACATTGGTCTATATTAGTGGGTATTATTTATAGAGATTGCTTTGTTCCTCGTGGGATCGACCCTGCTTATCGTTATACTAATTAGTATTCCTGAGTTGCAGGTATTTGGCGAGTAAAACGACGCTCACCAGAGCATTTACAATGGTAAGCTATACACTCCCTCAATTTTTCAAGTCAATGAGTTGGCAAGCTACACACTTCCTCAATGTTAAGCTACACACTCCCTCAATCGTAAGGTACAATCTTTGTAGCTTGATAGGTTCCACATACATTTAATTTTTTTATTTTCTTCTAGAATACATTAATACATTTATTCAACAATAATAATTAATAAATGATTGAATATCTATAATGAATACCCAACAATAATAATTTATAAATTACCTTTACTTCCTTTATTAAATTTATTTTAGTCAAAAAATTTAAATAATAATATTTAGTCAAAATTAAGGAATAATTATATATTTATTATTCATGAAATAATAATATTTATTTTACAATTCTATTCATGCTCGAGAATTAAAATTAAAATTTTTTTATATAAATTTATAAGTCCGTCTCTTGAAAGACGGTCTTTCCATAAGTCATGGAAAGACCAAGCTTTAAAGTGTAAATTAGAAGAAATTAAGATAAAATTTACGGGTTGCATAAATCGGGTTATAAACTTTATAACTACTACATGTTGTATTATAAAAGTTTAATATTGCAACTAAAACATTTTACCTTTCATATTTTTAATTAAACCCCGTCTTTCTATAAACTTATGGAAAGACCGTCTTTCCCAAAACTTTGCCTAAATAAAAATGATATTATTATGTATAAATATTACCATTTTATAAACTATTGTAATTGAATTATACTTTATAACTATTTTGAAAAAATATAATATTTTAATTATTATTTGTATAAAAAATTATAATATTATTTTTTGAGTTGTGTATATGGTCAAATTTAAATAAAAATATAATTTTCATATGAACTTGGTTTTTAATAATAATATTATTTCTTAAATTTGGATGAAAATACTATGGCATTAAGATTTTCGATGAATCGGCAACAAGCTGCTGGAACGGAACAGATTTTTGGATTTGGATCCGTGTTTTATGATTTAAGAGAAGTGAAATATTTGATTTTAAAAAATTCAATTGGAATTCAAAATTCAAGTTTTTAAAAAAAATAACTACAGGAAGAATAACTGCAGGAAGAATCAAATGCGCCCTCAAATTTTGTTTTCTTGAAATATTTCTGCATTTTTAATAAAATAAATGGACGCTGAATGCGCCCTCTATTAATCATAAAAAATAAATAAACAAACCACGAAGTCGTATTTTCTGAATGCGACTTCCCTACACGCATCCGAGCCTGGTCACTGTAGCACCAAACTAAGAAATTTCTCGGGTATATGGTTATAAAATTTTGAGTTATAAGGACAGGTTATTTATGTATTTTCATATTAGATTAACGCCTTAATTTCTACTGTTCACGTCGGAATAGTGCAATTTGAGTATATTTGCACAATTGCTCAAAATGTTAGGGTTGATTTTACGCTTTCATATTTTACAAGGTTATATTGATACTTTCACAAAAACGATAAGATTAAAAATGCACTATTCCCTATTAATAAATGCCACTCATTCTAAATCGTGTATCACACAGGTGTTTTAATATAATAATATTAGGCAAATTTTTGGGAAGGACCGTCTTTCCATAAACTTATGAAAAGACGGGGTTTAATTAAAATTATAAAAGGTAAAATGTCTTAGTTGCAATATTAAAAGTTTATTATACAACGTGTA
>JAUOBV010587146.1:0-15536 GCA_032360425.1 Rubia occidens
GAAAGACGGTCTTTCCATAAGTCATGGAAAGACTAAGGTTTAAAGTGTAAATTAGAAGAAATCTAAATAAAATTTTTGGGTTGCATGAATCAGGTTATAAACTTTATAACTACTACACATTGCACAATAAATTTTTAATATTGGAACTAAGACCTTTTACCTTTTATTATTCTAATTAAACTCGGTCTTTCCATAAACATGTGGAAAAACGGCCTTTCCCAACACTTTACCTAACACGAATATAAAAAAATTGTGTAAAGACCATTTTTTCCTATCTCAAATCCTTCTAGTTGCGTTTTTTTTCCTTTTCTCGCTCTAGAACAGACTTTTCCTATTCCCCCTCTATTGCAAAAGAGAACTAAGCCCACAGTTTGAATAAGGGTTTATCATTGGATCTAGTTTGTGGTGAATCTTCTCGTAAAGGTTTCATATGCAGTAGAGCTGGTTCAATCAGGTAATCTTCATCAACTATTTATATTGGAAGCACTAGAACACGGTTTTTGAGGAATTTAGATTTGCTCGCAATTTGAGCAATTCGATTTGATGCAATTTCTTTTGGATGCTTTCGATGGAGCAATGCCTTTTGCTGCCCTTGATGTAAGTTTCTCTGGATTATATGCTTTTGTCGGTAGATTAGTTGCTTGAAAATTTGGTCTTTTGATTAATCTATTGAACTATGATTTTCGTTGTTTGAATTCTTGAATTTGGCTGCGGATTCACAATTGTTTTTGCTACGGAGGATGCGTTCTTAAATTTGTGGAATTTTGTATGTTAGTTAGTTTTGGATTGCGTTTTTTCGGATAACTTCAACTTGGGTCGGCGTCAGAAAGAGCAATCGAAGCAACTTGGAGGGGCTGATTCCAGTGAGATTTTGAGTTTTCTTGCCAAATTTCTGGTTGTGAACGATAACTTAACCCGCCACTTGTCTTCTCTTTGATGCTAGTAATTATCTTGCTCATGCAAGCAAGAAGAAGGGCATTCAGACCATGCGGGTCTTCGCTGGTACCCGCTATGATGCCTAAATCAAGGTGGTTGAGTTTAGAAAACACTACGGTTATTTTAAACAACTATATTAACAAACAAATAGAACAAACGCTATAAATACAATCACAACTAGCATGAAAGATGTAACTTAGATTATAACGAGTCTTGGACGCAATTGGTTTGCATTTCTAGTTATCCTTTGATCATCAACTAATTATCCTATTTTTATTCATTAATTACATATTGTGGAGAACTTGTCAGCATCTTTCGAGTGAAAATATTTCTTACCTCTCCTCGATTATAGTTAGAATGGGCGATCGGCGCCACACGATAACCCTTACCCTTGGGTCACTCTAGACAATTGGCACCATGGACATCCCAGAGAATAGCAATAAACATAGAGACCCAATACGACTAACACAATGTCCTACAAGCGAGAAATATCGGGATAACACAAATATATTCCCTAAAGACGACTATGAGAATCAGCCTTCATGCTAGGCGTCATTAGTGTACTACTTTGATAATTAGGCAAACCCATTCAAATTCATCCTAAATTTAAGCAATTTCATCAATCAATAATCATAATTAGTTGTCACGCTCAATTATAACCTAACATTGGCCAACGATAATCACGTCGACTAAAAGTCTAAGTCTTCCGGTTTTGACAAAAAAACATAGCAAACAATCAACTCAGGCCCCTCTGGTAGAGATTATATCAGATACTTTCATCGCATACGTCTGCCTTCATCTCATAATATCTACCTTCATCTACCTTCATCTCATAACATCTACCTTCATCTACCTTCATCTACCTTCATCTCATAACATCTACCTTCATCTACCTTCATATCATAACATCTACTTTCATCTACCTTTATCTCAAACCATCTATCATCATTTACCTTCATTTACCTTCATCTCATACCATCTATAATCATTGAAGTTGCAATTTCTATATGCTATATTGGTGACATATTATTTGTATCCTTGGTAAATGAATGAGGTAATTGTAATAAGTTAATTAAAAATCAATTACTTTCTATTATTTAGGTAAAGATAATTGTCAATTATTTTAGATAACTGATATACTTGGAGACACCATCCTTTACCGTATCCTGAGTGCACGTTATAATTTACCTTGAAGTTATACTAATTACTATTTTTACTATATATATTTTTAAATTTTAATTTAACTTAAAATTATTTTTTATAAATTAGAGATCAAATTAAAAAGTATCATCCCAATCACCATATAATAATTTTTTAACTTTATGTGATTATGTAGGATGGTAATATCAACCGGGAATATTAGAGTCATTTTAACTAAGCTAAACTCAAGTTGTGTAAAATAACATACTAATATTATAATATGTTATTGATTTTAATTCATTACTATATATAATCAATCACGACTTTTTAAAATATATAACTTCTAAAGATATATTTTAAACCATAAATATCCCATTATACTATATCTATATATATCACGGAAGAAAATTTGAAAATTCATTTAATAACTTTTAATAAGACCGTTTTCATAGAACCCGTTCTTACTTCATTGTTAAGAATTAATTCGAATCTTTTTTTTTAAAAAGAATTCTAATCCTACATCAAGGATGAGTTTACGAAATTAGTTGAAAGGATGGAGTTCATTATTCAACTTCTTCTGCTCATATTATCATCATCCTCCGCTTGGTTATATCTGGCACCCAAACTTTTGGTGTTAATATTTTTATCAATTTAAATGAGTGGAAAAAATTGAGTGAAGAGAATCAAAAGTTTATTTATTTGTTGAAAATGATTCATTTTTTTGCCATAAAAGAAAGTGTGTCAATCATGAGAAAGTTTTATGTTTATGCATGATAACCGAGAACCGAAAATCGAACCGAAAATTGAATTATCCGAATTTGAATAATCCGAACCAAATTTTATAATACGGTTTGGATAACCGAATTGAGTAAACCAATTCTTGAATTTGGTTTTTGATTTGGTTTTGGATATTGAAACTCAATGCAAAAATTGACCCAAGTGCAATTAAAAATAAATAAATTTTATATGTTAATAATATTTATTAAAAACTCTAAAATTGTTATGGTTGAATTTGTATTGTAGTTGGATTTTATTTTAAACACTTGAACTTGATGATGTAGAAATTAAATTATATGTTTTTATAGAATTTTAAATTAGTTTATACTCCCTCTGTCCCACTAATAATTTTCTATTTTCCTTTTTGATCTGTCCCACTAAAAGCAAGTCCAACAACTTCCCTATAATAGGGACTTTCAATAATTTTAGAAATTTTACTTAATTTTTTAGCTCCAACAGGTTCCTTATCTCATTCCCTAAAATAGGAATTTTGATGAGAGAGTATATTTGCTTTCCCATATTTGTAGAGAGAATAAAATTTTAGGAAATCAAGATTTACTGCAATATTCATTGAATGTTTTAAATTTACATTGTTTTTAGCCAAAAGTTTAAGTTTTCACTATCAATTGGTGAATAACCTTTTTGTAGTAGTATTATTTTGTTGGACCAACACTCTTTTCAAAATCAACCATTACATAAAAAACTGTGTTAATAAATTTCAGATTCCCTATAATAGGGAATCTGTTGAAGGTGAACAAAAAATAGAGAATGTGAGTTCTGAATCACTATTTTGTAGAAAAATTTAGGGAAGCTGTTGGACTTGGTCTAATAACTTCTTATTTCTATTTTTCTACATTTAACCATAAATATATGGTCATAACTCCTTATTTCATTTGATTTATGTGGGCCCCTGTCATTACTTATAAAAAAGATGCCACATACTTGTCTTAAATTTTGTGTAAAAAGCAATTCGAAACTCTAAAGTTGGACGGATTGGAGTAAATTTTTAGTAATTTTATAATAAAAATTCTCATGAATTCGGTTTTAAACCGAATTCAAATTGAAACCAAATTTCGAATTTGGTTCGGGTAATTCAATTTTTTGGGTTATTCGAATCGGTTTCGATTTTGAATTTTTTAGGAGCAAAATCAAATAACCCGAACCTAATAAATTGAGAATCGATTAAACCGACCCAACGCCCAACTATTATTATTGATTTATTGAAAATCGATTTATACGTTGATTAAACAAAGAGTTGATTGCATGATTAATTACTTTTGATTTAGAAAAAAAGAATAGTATTTAGAAAAAAATAGGTATCCTAATACGTGGCCTATCAATAAGTTATGAACATGTCATTGTATTTTTTATTTATACATTATCTTTGTTATATTATATACTATTAAATTTTAAAATGTATTTTTTAAATTTCATATTTGAATACATATTATTACTATTTAAAAATTAAAAATTATAATTTTAAGATAAAAAGTTAAAAAAAAATTGTCCATAAACTTATGAACATACCGCCTTTCCCAAAACTTTCTTTAAAAATAAATAAAAGGACACATGCGTTTGAACATTTGATGATGAATCTGGACGGTACTTCTACATAGTATTCGGGAAACTAATCATTCCAGTTCTTATCGATAATAAATAGAAATCCTCGTTTAACATTAAAAGTAAGCTGCCAATTTTCATCGGATCGTACCCATGACATGAAGAGTTTGTGGCTTAAAAGACGATCTTCACCTAACTTACGGAAAGATCAATATTTAAAATGTAAAATAAAAGAAATAAAGAAAAAAAATTAATTGCATTAATCGGATCATAAACTTATAACTATTGCATATCGCATAATAAATTTGCAATATTGCAACTAAATTTTTTTACCTTTCTTTTAACATTAAAAGTAAGCTGCAAAATTTCATAAGATCGTACCCTGGACATGAAGAGTGGGTGTCTTAAAGACGGTCTTTTCATAAGTTATGGAAATATCAATGTTTCAAAAGTAAAATGAAAGAAATAAAGATAATTTTTTTGAATTTCATTAATCGGGTTATAAAGTTATAACTATTGCACGTCGCATAATAAATTTTTAATATTGTAACTAAAACTTTTTATTTTTCTATAATTTTAATTCAACCCTATCTTTTCGTAGGTCTATGGAAAAACGATTTTTTTCAATGTCGGACCTGAGAATAGGAACGCAAGTGAAATTACAAACCACTTTAAAGCAATATTCAATTATGTGCAACGCGATTTTTTTAAAAAAAAATTGATAATGAAACGCGATTCAAATTATGCAAAAAGATTGGGGATAAATTGGTTTGTGTTCAGTAGATTAGTGTGTTTAATTATAAGAATTATTACTCAAGTTGTGTTAACTAATCAATCAATAAACTCAACAAAAACAATAAACTAAATAATTATAGTTCATCATTAAAAATAAAATTACTATAATTTTTGTATTTTTTACTGAACACCATAACTTAAAATATTTAAATTTATTGAAAACTTAAAAAGAAAAATAAGTAGAATAATTGGATGAAGTGGAAGAGATTTTATTTTTTTAAAATACTAATATAAAATAAATAATTTTAAAACAAACAGTAAAATGAAGAAATCAATTAGAATTAAGGGTAAAATACAATATTTAAACTCTAACTTTAGAATGAAATTGTCAATATACATATAACTCTGCAATGTCATAAAGTACCATTTTAACCCTGCAATCTAATCCTAACTTTCAAAATAAATTGTGCCAATGTAGCCGAACTTCCAAATTCTGACATTGACCAAATGAATTCAGGAATGACCAAAAAATGAAATAACAAAAATACCCCTTATGAAAAACCTCTTCAAACCTAGATTTTTTCTTCAAAACCTAATGCTGCATCCGCTGCCGCTGCCGCTGCCAGATTCACCATCGCCGTTGCTGGTAACCCTAGGCTCAGCCACCCTCACACCTAACCTGCCTCCGCCACCCTCTCCCCCCACCGGCGCCCTCCTCTTCCTCCCCATCTCATTTCCTTGCGACCCTTTCTCCGTCTCCACTCCCCTCACTTTCACCTTCCTCCTCCCTCTCTCCTCTCCTCCCATCCCCGCCTCCATTGCCAGATTCATCATAAACACTACCGTCGAAAATCCTAGCCTCCACTACCCTCTCCCTTCACCCGCCTCCGTCATTCTTTCCCCTCTCGTTGTCGCCCTCCTCATCTCTCTCTCCTCCCTCACGGCTCCTCCTCCCTCTCCCCTCCCCTCTTCCCCGCCATTGCTAGATTCATCACAAACATCACCATCGAAAACTCTAGCCTCTGCCACTTTCTCCCTTCCCCATCGTCGCCGCCCTCCTTCTCCCTCTCTCATCCCCAGTGGCTCCTCCTCCCTCTCCCCTCCCCTCAACGCCAGCCTCCTTCTCCCTGTCCCTTCCCCTCTCTGTCGTCTCTGGCAGATTCACCACCAACACCACCGCCGGAAACTCTAGCCTCAGCCACTCCCTCCCCTCTCCCTCACTATCGCCCTCCTCCTCCCTCTCTCTTCCCCTCGCGGTTCCTCCTCCCTCTCCCCTCCACTCGCCACCGCCCTCCATCTCTCCGAGACCACCTCCAGTGGTAATGAATAAATTTCCCTACTGAATTCAGCACTGAATGAGACGGAGGGGGGGGAGATGGAAAAACGGGGAAAGAAAAGGGGGCTGTGGATATCAAATGGGGAAGAAGGATTCTCTTGACATAAAAAATGGGGAAGAAGAGTTTGCTTCTTTTTTAAAGTCAAGGGTAAAACAATCTTTTCACCAGAATCCGTCCAAACGAATGTCGGCTAAAGTGTCAGCAGAGTCAAAGGATAGATTGGCACTTTCTGAGACTGCAGAGTTATATTTGCACTTCAGTCAAAAGATTGTGTTATTTTAGCACTTAACAA
The DNA here is from genome assembly GCA_032360425.1 of Rubia occidens. Classification (NCBI taxonomy): domain Eukaryota; kingdom Viridiplantae; phylum Streptophyta; class Magnoliopsida; order Gentianales; family Rubiaceae; genus Rubia; species Rubia occidens. Next base: position 6,778 of record JAUOBV010587146.1, read on the forward strand.
TAGTATTAAATAGATTTGCAAATAATTAGACGGGTTACGATAAATTGAGAAATTATTACTAATCTCTTCGCCCTATCTTAAATTTTATATGTCTTTTATAATTCTTTAAAAAAATGTTTAACAGTTAATATTTTTAACTATATTAAAAATGACACATAAAAAGTCCATCTCTTGAAAGACGATCTTTCCATAAGTTATGGAAAGACCAGAGTTTTAGCTGCAAATTAGAAGAAAAAAAATCAAGATAAATTATTTGGTTTCATTAGTCAGGTCATAAACTTATAACTACTGCAAGTTGCATAGTAAATTTTTGATGTTACAACTAAAACCTTTTACCTTTCTATAATTTTACTTCAGCTCCGTCTTTCCATATGCCTATAGAAAAGTGATCTTTCCCAAGACGTTGCCAACATAAATAGCCGATATTTAGAAACTACTCCCCCCGTCCCACAATGATCTTCCTATTTGCTTTTTCAGAGTCAAACTTTACAAATTTTGACCATAAATATAAATTAATATATAAACAATAAATACATCATGTGACATATCGTTAGATTTGTCTTAACATCTATTTTATTAATATTAATTTGTTATGCGACATTTTATATACAACTAGAAATATTTACGGTCAAACATGCTCATTGAAGACCGTGAAAATGCAATTCGGAACATCATTGTGGGACAGAGGGAGTTTGTATTAAGATGAATCTATTCAAATATCACATATAAGAAAAAAATCCAGTCAAAATTGTCAAATTTTGACCATATATTTGAATAGATATGAGCAATGATACTATCACATGAGGTATTGTTAGATTCGTCGTATCATATAGTTTCTAATTATTAATTTTCTGTTTACTATAAAAATTGACTAGCGACTGTGGGTGAAAAACACCTACTGGAGGTGCAATTTACTCGATCATGGGATGAGGTCATGGCCTGCTGCGGAGGAAGGTGGTACTGCCGGTAGTCAACTGGGGTAGTCCGAAGCAGATGGTTGCTACTACAATTACTAGTCAATGGGAAGAAGAGGTATTGTGTTCGGAGGAAACACAGGAGATGGAGGATTTGGGCCAAACAGAGGATGAGAAAGATGCAAAAGAGGTGATTCCTACTCCTGATGCTAAATCTGAGGTAATTATTACCCTGTTCTGAAGTTTTATTTGGGTGTTGGTGAAAGTAGGGATATATTTATGGGTGGATGTGATTAGTGGAAATAGGAGTCAATCCAATGAATTGAAAATTGGATATGTTACTCCGAACTTGATTGATGGTGAGATGGCAGTGGGAGGATGTAGTGGGTGAAATTGAATACTAGAACTCTGCTCTAATCTTGTATGTTGGGGGGGGGGGTAATTTGACGATGAATGTGGTAAAGAGGTTTATGACTAAATTGGGCATTTGTGGCAATGTCAGAACTTTTATATGATGATGAAGGGTATTTGATAATGATATTTTGATCTAAGGATGATAGGGACACAGTGCTGAGAAAGGGACCCTATACCATTTACAGTATGACTATGTATCTTAAAGTCTAGAAACCTAACTTCTCACTGAGGAATGATATGGTTAGGACTATTCCCACATGGGTGAAACTTCCAAATCTGCTATTATACTTATGGGGTTCAAATAGCCTAAGTAAAATTGGTGGTGCTATTGGAAAATCACTGTTTACGGATGAATGCATAGCAAACAAGTTGAGGATTTCTTATGCAAGAATTATGGTGGAGAATGATATTTCCCAAAAAAATTATGGTGTATGTCAACATAAAGGATGTGGATGAGAAGCTTATTAAACATGAGGTTCAACTGGAGGGAGGTCATTTTTTGTGAAGGGTGTCAAATGGGTGGCCATAGTTGTACAGACCCTGAAAAGCCAGGTTTGGCAACCAGAAACAATGGGTAAAATTGATGCTAGTGATAAAATGGTGGAGTAGGCAGCTGATGAATGGATTACAGTTGTGAACAGTAAAGGGGGGAAACCAACAATGTAGATATAAGCAACACTGGGGGGAAAGGCTAAATCAGTCTCAGGTGGTTAAACTGACACTTGTGATAGAATGGGAAAAAAGAGTGCAGAGGTAACCAGTTCTGGGAGAAATAAGGCTAAACATGATTCAGGTGGATAAGCTGGTACTGTTGGGAGTAATGAAATGAAACCCTTAGAAGTTTGGAGAAACTATGGGGGTAGTCATGGGTTTATCCCATGATTATCTCATGGAATATAAGGGGGATAAATAAAGCAACAAATAGTTTGAGATTAGCTACCGTCTCGAAGGAATAACTGCTATGCTTGTTGTCTTGTTGGAGACAGGAGTTGGGGAAAATGCAAAAACAATTCGGAGGATATTTGTTGATAGGTGGGAATTCATAAATAATTATGAGAAACATCCTAATTGTGGAGTTTGAGTTTTGTGGGACAAAGAAAGGAACGATGTTGAGAAAATCTGTGCAACAGACCAAGATTCAATGCTTGGTGAAAAATAAGGAAGGTGAAGTTATGTTCTGGATAATGGCAATATATGCTGGTAATTAACTCAGTCAGAGAAGAAAATTGTGGAAGAATATGGAGACATCACAAAATCAGGTTCATGGCCCATGGATTCTGATAGGTGATTATAATAATGTACTCAAAACTGTGGATAGAGTGGGTGGGAGTGAAGTTCAACCTGCTGAGTTTGTTGATTTGGAAAGCATGATGAGTATGGTTGGTTTGAGTGAATGTGAAAGCATCATTATAAATGGTCAAATTGATATGTAGATGAGGTGATTTACTCAAGGATAGATAGGGCCTTGGCTAATAGTGAATGGTTCTGTAAATTTCTTGATGTGTACGTGGAGGTCTTAGAAACTAGGATATCAGATTATGCACTGTTGTGTGTTAAGGTTGGTGGAGAAAAGAGGTTGAAGCATAAACAATTTAAAATTTTGAAGTGTTTATTGGAACATGAGGAGGTTAGGAATGCTATAGAAGAAACTTGTATAAACCTTTAAAGGGTCGGCCAATGTACAGAGTCTGGGGGAAATTATTGAGATTGCGGAAGGATTTATGGAAATACACTAAGCAGTTAAGAGGTACGAAAGTTAAGCATGAATTGGAAATGAAGGAGTTGAAGGTAGCTTAGAAGGACCTGATTAATTACAGATTTGAGAAGGTGAAAATTGAAAAGGGTGATTGACTGTATAAAGGAGGTTCAGAAGTGGGGTGATATTGATGAGAAAGTGGCAAAGCAGAAATCTAAGGCTGAATGGTTGAAACTGGGTGATGGCAACAACACATACTTTTATGTATCGGTGAAGCCCATAAATAAAATGATGGGGCTGCAAAAAATGGAGAAGAAAAGTGGAGAAATTATAACAAAGCAAGAGGACATGGAGGCTAAAATCCTTGAGTTTTATGAGAAGTTAGTTGGAAGATCTAATGGTAGAACCGAAATGGTGGATATGGAGGTGATTAGAACTGGAACTGTATTGAGCAATAGGGCTAGAAGAATTTTATCAGCAAATGTTGGGAACCAAGAAGTACTAATAGCTTTAAAAGGGATTGGTGACCTGAAAGCTCCTGGATAGGACGGATTCAATGCAAAAAAATTAAAGCTTCACGGAGGTTGATATAGGATGACATAATGGAGGCTATAGAAGAGCTCTTCACTAAATGTAGAATGTACAAAACTGTTAACTGCACTTTGGTTACATTAATTCCTAAGCATCCGACAACTAGAAAAGTTAGGGAGTTAAGACCCATTTCTTGTAGTTCTACACTCTATAAAATAATTTTGAAGGCACTGACGAATAGGCTTAGTAAGGTGATAAATGAGATCGTGCAGGAGAACCAAACAACATTTGTACCTGGGAGGTGTATTCACGACCATATAATGCTTGATTATGAGCTGATCAGGGGTTACAACAAAAACAATGGAGGGCTGAGATGCACCGTACAGATGGATATGCAAAAAGCATATGACACAATGGAGTGGAGTGCACTTGAGGAGATTCTAAGGGGTATGGGGTTGCCTGAAAGGTTTGTTGAATGGGCAAAGATTTGTGTTTTGACAGTATCTTATAAGTATATTATTAATGGCATCCCTACTATAATTGTTGAAGCGAGGAGAGGGCTGAGGCAGGGGCATCCATTATCCCCACTGCTATTTGTTATTGTGATGGAGTATATGTCTAGGTGTGTCCATGAGATCTGTAGAAAACATAGATTTAGCTATCACCCGAAGTGTGATCGTTGCAAATTATCAACTTAAACTTTGCAAATGATGTGCTGCTCTTTTCTAAAGGGGAGATTAAATATGTGAAAGCCCTTATGAAGGGTTATAGAAGGTTTGAAAATTCAATAGGATAGAGAGTGAGCAAGAAAAAATGCAAGGTCTACTTTGGCAAGGTTGGAGATGAGCAAATGAAGCTAATGCTGGAGGAAACGGGGTTTGAAGAAGGTTCCTTGTCGTTTTGATATCTTGGGGTACCTCTTTCAAGCAGGAAACTCACAGTAAAATTATGTCAGCCATTGGATAGAATAAAACACAGGAGCTCGGAGCTGCTAAACCGTGCGGGGAGATTGCAAGTGTGTTCTATTCTCTGTTGCTAACTACTGGTTAGAGGTATTTCCACTACCTAAATTAGTTTTGAAAAATATTGAAGCTGTGTGTCGGTCTTTTAAGTGGTCTGGTGGTGAAGTGATAACTAGGAGATCGCTCGTTTCTTGGTCGAAAGTTTGCGAACCTAGAATATCAGGTGGGTTGAATGTTATTTATCTAAAAGAGTGTAATTTAGCATGTATGAGAAAAATCTTATGGAATTTATGTAGAAAGACGGACAACCAATGGATAAACTGGATACCCTCGCACTATATAAAGGGGAAACATGTGATGAATATGGAATTTCATGTATCCTATTCCTGGATGATTACAAGTTTAATCAGGAGCCGGAGTGTTGTGAAAGGAATGGATGAATGACTGAAGCAAAAAGAAAAGAACAGATTCAATACAAGATTTGTTTATGATAAACCAAAAGAGGAGCAGCCAAGGGTTGTATAGAGATGAACTGTAAGAAAATGCAGCGAGACCGAGAGCTAGGTTTGTTTTATGGTTGTGCTGTCATAAGCATTTGGCTACGAAAGATCGGTTGAGAAAGTATGGTATGGATGTGTATATAAAATGTGTGTTTTGTGAACATGATGAGAACATTTAGCATTTTTTTCGAATGCAAAGAGACGAAGTTGATCTGGAAAGAAATTCTTCGATGGTTGCCGATCCGGAAGAGGCCATAAAACTGGGATGCAGAATTAGAATGGCTGAGAAGACGCTGTAGAGGTAAGGGTTGGAGGGCGAAGATGCTAAAACTTGTTGTGGCTGAAACTATCTATGGTGTTTGGCAATGGAGGAATGGAAAATGTTTCAAGAACAACACAAAAGAAATTGATGTAATTAAACTAATTCTTGAATGTATAGTAAGTAGATGTTGGATGAACCCAAAGCTAAAAGATATATGTGCTAAGCTTATGGTAGAGTTTGATTAGTTTGATAGGAGAGTTTTTAAGCATAATGAATATATAGTGTTTTGGAGGATTAATGAAAGTTAATACGTTCCAAAAACAAACAATTTATTTATTTATTGTTATTGTCCATAGTTACATATATTTGCACTAAAACATGTTTATTAGAGACAATAATAAATATTATGTTTATGTTCAGGTTAAAGGATAGAGGGAATATATCTTTTAAATATATGATCAATATTTGATAGTCTTAATTGTCAAATATAATACTCCCGCTAGTTTTTATAAAAAATATTGGCACTCTTTCCATTTTTATTTATTTTTAATATTGACACAATCCACTCTTTTTTGCAAGATTAAGATTATTTCCATTCCCTCGAGTTTACTCTTCCAATACAATCTTTTCCACTCATTTTTATTTTTTTGAAAAAAATTTATATTCCCCCGTCTCAGCATAAACATCATAGAATTTTTTTTGCGATATTCAAGAATGTGTTTGACCGTTAATATATTCAACAACGTAAAATAACAGCAAATAAAATGTCAATGTTTAGAAACTATTTAATACGACGAATTCAACAATACCACATACAATATTATTATATATATATACATATATTCAAATATCTGATCAAATTTTGATAATATTAACTGTTAAATAGTGAGGGTGTAACTTTTTGTGTGACAAGAGTATCATTTAATATGATGACAATATTTAAATACCAAATGACACAATTTAAAATGGAACATAGGAAGTAGTATCTTCTTCCACCAGCAAAAATTGGCAAGTAGGAGTCTATAATCGTGAAATTTCTTCTTGGAGAAAACAAAACTATTCTTGGACAAATACAGTCGGTAGCTACCAGGAATAGATAAATGGTATATTCGTTGTCGCCCTAATGTTACCGCTCTTAAATTCACATTAGTGAGATCATCTAGGTCACATGTGTGTAGTATTAATTACCCCTCCCTGCTATTTTTATACTCCCTTGTTTTTACTCTGTGTCTCAACTCTACTTGTATTATACTTCCTCCATTAAGCTAAGTTTGACACACTTTTTTGTCAATTTTCGCAAGCCACGTTTAACCATTAATAACTTTTGCTACATATGTTAATATCATGTAAAATTTTAATATTTGGAAAGTACATGCAACGAAGAATTCAACGATACCTCACATGATATTATTACTGCTTATATATTACATGAAATTTATGGTCAAAAGTGGATTGAAAAAATTGACTAACAAGTGTGACATACTTAGATGAACGGAGGGAGTATAAACAATAATACTATCGCATTTGATATTATTGGATTCGTCATAACAAGTAGTTTCTCAAAAGTAACTTTTTGTTTGTCGTTTGTCGTTATTGTACGTAATTAAATATATTAACAGTTAGACAAAAAAAAATTATGAACGTGAAAAAGGTTCCGTGTAATTTAATCTGGGACGGAGGGAGTACCGGTAAGTGACAGTTGTCTCGTCTCGAAATTGTATTCCCTTTGCTTTTCTTGTCGGTGTCTTAGTTTTTGATGGCTTACAACCTTTGTCCATGCAAGCTTTGTATGGTGGTGCCATCCTTACTTCCCTCCAGCGGCGGCGGCGGAGGAAGAAGAAGGATCGGCAACTTCACTTTTTCTATTTCGTTTCAAATTATTAACTCAGATTAGTAGTATTTTCTCTTGAAAAATGTTGTAGGTATGGATTAATAAAAAGGTTGTTCAACCCTTTTATAAGTGTACATGTTTCAAATTGATGGATGTGTTTTGCTGGCTGTAATTTTGGAAAGCGTTAAAAAATTGTTGATCCAACCATAAATTTTCATAACAAGTGTTTGATATATTCATACAAGTCAAAATTAAGTGTTACTCCCTCTGTCTCATTTCAAACTGCACACTTTTTGGTCAACTTTCTCAAGACACATTTGACCATAAATTTTAATCAGTATATAGATACAAATATCATTATGTGAGATATCATCGGATTACCAGCATGGTGTATTTTCTAAATATCAAATTTAATACACTATTATTATACATAAATAAAGTTATCGTTGATCAAACATAGTATCACAAAGTTGATCAAAAAGTGTACCGCTTGAACTGGGATGGAGAGAGTAACCATCACACGATTCACGATCTTAATAATGGAGATCGAGATAGAGGAGATAGCGTGAAAGCATAAACCATGCATACTAAAAAAAAAAGAAATATTCCCTCCGATTTTTCAATGTGGTTGCTCTTTCTTATTTAAAATATTTTTTAATAAAAAATTACTACTTCTTCGGTCTAGTAAGAAATGGCACCATTGCTTTTGTCTTGTTTTTTATGGGAGCTGATGTGGTGAGAAATAGGTGTGGAAAAGTAAGGATATTTTGATAAAACAGTAAGCTCAGTTTAAAAGTCGTTGAAGTTAAAAATGACATTGCGGGAATTTAAAAGTGTATTCTTTGTCATTTTGGGTAAAAAGGGAATAGTGTCACTTTTGTTGGGACGGATGAAAAAGAAAATAGTACTGATTCCGTTGAAACGGAGGAAGTAATTTAAAAAGAAGAAGATTTGAATAGCTTCATTCATTTATTCTATTTTTCTAATTCATCACATAATTTTATGTTGCCATTCTAATCCAACTAGATTCATATATAAATTTAAAAACCTAACATTATTATCAATATTGAATATTGTAATATAAATGTGTAGGTGCTCATTTATCAACGAACCATTAAAAAAAGACTTACTACCTCCGTTTTGTTGAATGTGGCACCATAACTTTAGGTGTTTGGATTTAGGTGAATGAAATGTGTTGATGGAATTGAATTTAGAAAGGAAAAAGTAAAATGAGTAGATGAAATTGAAAGAATGTTGCATTAAAAGGAAAGTGTACCAAATTCACAAAAAAATTAAAAAAGAAAAGTGTACCACATCCAACGAAACTGAAGGAGTAGTTATTTTTGTAAGTTATGAGAAAATATGATACCACTCTTTTACTTGCATACTTCCTCTGGTCCAGTTTTTTACCGCATATTTTTTATGATATACTTGACCATCGATAAGTTTTGTAATATATAATAACGGACATCCTGTCAAATATTTTTGGGTTCTCTATATTATATTTTAATTTTTTTTTTAAAAATAAAAATTTATAATCTGTTATCACACGCAAAGTTAGTGATGTTTCAATATGTGTTGAAAAATTGTTTTAAAAGTATGGACGAATATTAGTGGAACACAGTTGATGACTTGCAAGTTAAACGGCT
>JAUOBV010587249.1:0-11868 GCA_032360425.1 Rubia occidens
TATTGTAAGTATTTTGAAACTACTAATTATATACATTAACTTGATATTTCATTTTGGCAAAAACTATATTGGATTTTTAATGCCATGGTGGCGCCCGGTGATAAGAATATTGAGTTGTAAATAAAAGATAGAGCCTTCCTTTCATATATTGTGCACTCTTTGAACGATAGTGTGGAGGTAGATAAGTTCGCTGACATTTCTTTCCACATCATGAGTTCATCATCTTCATCATTTTCATCGGCCTTGACTTATGCATCAAAACCACATACAACTTTACCTATGGATGTAGATAAGGAGAATGAAAAGAGGTAAGACCAGAAGAGTCGGTTGGTTTAGATCGAAGAGATAGAGAGAAAGTTTTTGAAGGCCAAATATATAATAGATCCTAAAGGTAAACTTTGTGTTAATTCTCATATATATGCATTGCAAATCAATTACCATTAATTTAATTTTGGATTGTAGATTGTCCATAAAAAATTCTTGGGCGCATGGGCATTTCAGGACAGCTAACATTGTAACATGTTAAGCTCATCACTCTTTTGTTTCCCATGTAACATCATTTGAAATTATACATATATCCCTGAATTCATTGTTTCTCTGTTGTTGTAAAATACATGCACAATTTGCTCAAATGTAACTAAAAAATATCAAATTATTTTTATCCTAATTTTTCAAGGAATTTTTTTGTAAAATAGTTTTTCAATGAATGATGATACGCTAGGTTAAGAATTCTATCTACTTAAACTAATAAGACACACATTAGAAAATACGCAAAAGTTCATTTTTGTTTAAAAGTTGAGCATTATTATAACAGTATCTCTATTTAAATATTCTAATAGGCCCTTTTCGTTGTAGTGATGGCAAGAAGAAGAATTTGTATTCTCATCAATATTATTGATGCCAATTTTGTGAGCATAATTTCATATATGCACAGAAGTTGTACTTACGAAGGTAATTATTTTCACATGCTATTTCAATGTGTATTTGATGCATACAAAATATACCCTACATAAGTTGGTTTTCCTGATTTTGTTTTTTTCAAATGATACACATGGGTGAGCCTAGTGATACGCTAGTGGCTATTGGCAGAAGAAAGGACATGATTGGTGTTCTCCTCACCAATATCCAAAGGATACGACCTCAAGTAGCAGATTATATTCTCTACCATAGTCTGAAGAAGTTCGTGTGCAAACCTATTGTAAGTATTTTGAAACTACTAATTATATACATTAACTTGTTGTTTTATTTTGCTAAAACTATATATTGAAATTTGAAGGCAGTAATGTCAGCTGATGATAAAAAGATTGAGTTTTGAATACAACATTGATCCTTCATTGCATATATTGTGGACTCGTTGGATTATGGTGTGGAGGTAGATAAGTTTGCTGACATTTCTTTCCACATCTTGAGTTCGTCATAGGCATCGGCCCCGACTTCTGCATCCACACCGCATACAACTTTACCCATGGATGGATAGATCAGGAGAGTGAAAAAGGGTTCGGCCAGAAATGTAGGTTGTTTGGACCGAAGAGATGGAGAGAAAGTTTTTGAATGCCAAATATACCCCAGATCCTAAAGCAAAACTTACATATGCTCTTTGTGTTAATCCCGTAATATATGAAATGCTAAAAAAATTAACATTAATTTTGATTTTGGAGTGTACATTGTCCCTAAGAAAATTCTTGGGGCATGGGCATTTCAAGTCAGCTGACATTCCAACATGTTAAGATCCTCACTTTTTGTTTCCCACGTAGTATCATTTGAAATTAAACATATATACCCAACTTCATTATTTATCCCATGTTGTAAAATACATGCACAACTTGATCAAATGTAATTTAAAAGAAAATCAAAAAAATTATCTTAATATTTTCAAGAAAAAAACTTTGCAAAATAGTTTTTCAATAAATGATGATGATACGCTAGGTTTAGCATGTCAACTACTTAAAAAATAAGAAACACACTCGAACACATGCAAAAAAATCGCTTTTGTTCGAAATGAGTTGTTAAGAAAAAGATCATTCAAACAATTCATTGTTTGAAAGCTGAGCATTATTATAAAGGTATCTCTATATAAATGTTCCAATAAACCCCTTTTTTATTGTAGTGATGGCAAGATGAAGAATTTATATTCTCATCACTATCATTTATGCTATTTGTGTGAGCATAATTTAATATATGCACAGAAGTTGCACTTGCGAAGGTAATTATTTTCACACGCAATTTCAATATGTATTTGATGGATGCAAAATCTACCCAAACGTAAGTTAGTTTTCTTGATTTTTTGTTCTTTTCTAGTGATACACATGGGTGAGCCTATTAATATGCTAATGGCTATTAGCAGTAGAAAAGACAGTATTGGTGTTGTCCTCACCAATATTCACAGTATACGAGGTCAGGTAGCAGATGATATTTTCTACCATAGTAAGAAGAAATTCGTGTGCAAACCTATTGTAAATATTTTGAAACTACTAATTATATACATTAACTTGATGTTTTATTTTGCTGAAAAATATATTGGAATTTGAATGCAAAAATGCCACCCGATGAAAGAAAGATTGAATTGTAAAAACAAGATAGAGTCTTTGTTGCATATATTGTGCACTCGTTAAACGATGGTGTGGAGGTAGATAAGTTCGCTGACATTTGTTTCCATATCATGAGTTCTTCATCGTCATCATTTGCATCGGCCTCGAATTCTGCATCGACACTGTATACATATTTATCTATGGATAGAGATCAGGAGAGTGTAAAAGGGCTCGACCAAAAGAGTAGGTTGGTTTGAACCGAAGAGATAAAGACAGTTTTTGAAGGCAAAATATACCCTAAATCCGGAAGGTAAACTTAAATATGTCTTTTGTGTTAATTCTTTTATATATACATTGTAAATAAATCAACATTAATTTTTATTTTTATTTGTAGATTTTCCGTAACAAATTTCTTCGACGCATAGGCGTTTCAGGTCAGTTGATAGTGCAACAAGTTAAGCTTATCACTTTTTGTTTCCCACGTAATATCATTTGAATTATACTTATATGCCTGAATTTATTGTTTCTTCATCACTATTATTGATAATATCATCACTGCTAATGATGCTATTTGTGTGAGCATAATTTCATATATGCTTAGAAGTTGCACTTAAGAAGATAATTATTTTCACACGCAATTTTGGTATGTATTTTATGGATGCAAAATCTACCCTAACATGAGTTGGTTTTCTTGGTTTTGTGTTTTTTCTACTGATACACATGAGTGAGCCTATTTATAAGCTGATGGCCATTAGCGGGAGAAAGGACAGGATTGGTGTTGTCCTCACCAATATCCACGAGATTGGTGTTGTCCTCAACAATATCCACAGGATACGAGCTCAGGTACTAGATGATATTATCTACCATAGTTAGAAGAGGTTTATGCGCAAACCTATTTGAATTTGAATACAGTAATGTCAGCCGATGATAGAAAGATTAGGTTGTAAATACAAGATGGAGCCTTCGTTGCATGTATTGTGCACTCGTTGAACGATGATGTGGAGGTAGATAAGATTGCCGACATTTCTTTTCACATTATGAGTTTGTCATCATCATCATTGGCATCGCCCTTGACCTCTGCATACAGCTTTTCCTGTGGATGCAGATTATGTGAGTGAAAAATGTCCCAACCAGAAGAGTAGGTTGGTTTGTACCGAAGAGATGGATAGAATGGTTTTGAAGGCCAAATATACCCTAGATCGTACAGGTAAACTTAAATCTTCACTTTGTTTTGATTCTCTTATATATGCATTGCTAATTGATTAACATTAAGTTTGATTTTGAAGTGTAGATTGTTCCTAAGAAAATTTTTGGCCGCATGGGCGTTTCAGGTCAGCTAACATTGCAACATGCTAAACAGCTCACTTTTTTGTTTCCCACGTAATATCATTTGAAATTATACATATATGCCCTAATTCATTGATTCTTTGATATTGTAAAATAGATGCACAAATTGATCAAATGTAATTTTTAAAATCTCAAATTATTTTTATCCTAATTTTTCCAGAAAGAACTTTGTAAAATAGTTTTTCAATGAATGATGATGATACGCTAGGTTAAGCATTCCAACTAATTAATACATATTCGAAAACATGCAAAAAATCATTTTTGTTCAAAACGAGTTGTTGAGAATAAGTGTATTCAAACAATTTATTGTTTGAGAGATGAGCCTTATTATAAAGGTATCTGTATATAAATTTTTCATTAGGCCCTTCTTGTTGTAGTGATGGCAGGAAGAAGAATTTGTATTCTAATCGTTATTATTGATGCTATTTTTGTGAGCATAATTTCATATATGCTCAGATGTTGCACTTACGAAGGTAACCACTTGCACACGATATTTCAATATGTATTTGATGGATTCAAAATCTACCCTAACATAATTTAATTTTCTTGATTTTGTGTTTTTTTCTAGTATAAACATGGATGAGCCTATTGATACGCAGATGGGTATTGGCGGAAGAAAGGACATGATTAGAGTTGTCCTCACCAATATCCACAGGATAGGAGCTCGGGTAGCAGATAATATTCTTTACCATAGTAGGAAGAAGTTTGTGTACAAATCTATTTTAAGTATTTTGAAACTACTAATTATATGTATTAACTTGATGTTTTATTTTGCTGAAAAAATATATTGGAATTTGAATTCAGTAATGTCACCCAATAATAGAAATATTGAGTTGTCAATATAAGATGGAGCCTTCGTTTCATATATTTTTCACTCGTTTAACGATGGTATGGAGGTAGATAAGTTTGCAGACAATTATTTCCACATCATGAATTCTTCATCGTCATCATTGGCATTAGCCTCCACTTCTGCATCGACGTCGCATATAGCTTTACCAATGGAGGGACATCTGCAGAGAGAAATAGGGTTCGGCCAGAGGAATAGGTTAGCTTGGACCCAAGAGATGGAGAGAAAGTATTTAAAGGCCAAACATACTCTAGATCCTAAAGGTAAACTTACATTAGCTCTTTCAGTCAATTCTCTTATATATGCATTTCTAATCAATTAACAGTAATTTTGATTTTGGAGTGTAGATTGTCCCTAAAATAATTCTTGGACGCATGGGCGTTTCAGGTCAGCTGATATTGCAACATGTTAAGCTCCTCCCTTTTTGTTTCCCACATAATATCATTTGAAATTATACATATATGCCTAAATTAATTGTTTCTCCAATATTGTAAAATACATGCACAACTTGATCAAATGTAATTTTTAAAAAATTATCTTAATCATGTTAAGAATTATTTTGTTTGCAAAATAGTTTTTCAATGAATGATGATGATACGCTAGTTTAATCATTCCAACTATTTAAACAAACAAGACACACATTTGAAAACTCGCAAAATTTTATTTTTGTTCAAAATGAGGTGTTGAGAAACAGAGCATTCAAAAAATTCATTGTTTGAAAGCTGAGTATTATTATAAAGGTATCTCTATATAAATGTTCTAATAGGCCATTTTTGTTGTAGTGATGGCTGGAAGAAGAATTTGTATTATCATCACTATTATTGATGCTATTTGTGTGAACATAATTTCATATATGCTTAGAAGTTGCACTTACGAATGTAATTATTTTCACATGCTATTTCAATATGTATTTGATGGATGCAAAATCTACCCTAACATAAGTTGGTTTTCTTGATTTTGTGTTTTTTTTCTAATGATACACATGGGTGAGCCTATTGATACCCTGATGGTTATTGGTGGAAGAAATGACATGATTGGTGTTGTCCTCACCAATATCCACAGGATACGAGTTCTGGTAGCAGATGATATTTTGTACCATAGTCAGAAGAAGTTCGTGTGAAAACATATTGTAAGTATTTTGAAACTACTAATTATATACATTAACTTGATTTTTATTTTGCTGAAAAATATATTGGAATTTGAATGTAATAATGGCAACTGATAATAGGAATATTGAGTTGTAAATACAGGATGGAGCCTTCGTTGCATATATTTTGCACTCGTTGAATGATGGTGTGGAGGTAGATAAGTTTGCTGACATTTCTTTCCACATCATGAGTTCATCATCGTCATCATTGGCATCGGCCTCGACTTTTGCATTGACACTGCATACACTTTTACATATTGATGGAGATCTGGAGAGAGAATTAGGGTTCGGCCAGAGGAGTAGATTAACGTGGACCGAAGAGTTGGAGAGAAAGTTTTTAAAGGCCAAATATACCGTAGATCCTAACGGTAAACTTACATCTGCTCTTTGTGTTAATTATCTAATATATGTGTTGCTAATCAATTAACATTAATTTTGATTTTGAAATGTAGATTGCCCCTAAGAAAATTCTTGGGCGCATGAGCATTTCAAGTTAGCTGACATTGCAACGTGTTAAGCTTATCACTTTTTGTTTCCCACGTAATATCATTTGAAATCTTACATTATTTCCTAATATTTTAAAATACATGAACAACCTTATCAAATGTAATTTTAAAACATTCTCAATTTTTTTATCCTAATCAAGTCAAGAAAATATTTTGTAAAATAATTTTTCAATGAATGATGATGATACGCTAGGTTAAGCATTCCAACTACTTAAAAAAACAAGTAAACACCCGAAAACACGCAAAAATTCATTTTTCCTCAAAATGAGCTGTTGAGAAATAGAGCATTCAAACAATTTATTGTTTGAAAGCTGACCATTATTATAAAGGTATCTCTATACAACTTTTCTAATAGGAACTTTTTTTTTTAGTTATTGCACGAAGAAGAATTTGTATTCTCATCACTATTATTGATGCTATATGTGTGCGCGTAATCTCATCTATGACCAAAAGTTTCACTTACGAAGGTAATTATTTTCACATGCTATTTCAATATGTATTTGATGGATGCAAAATATATCCTAAGATAAGTTGGTTTTCTTGATTTCGTATTTTTTTCTAGTAATACACATGGGTGAGCCTATCAATATGATGATGGCTATTGGCAGAAGAAAGGACATGATTGGTGTTGTCCTTCTTATATCCACAGCATACGAGCTCAATTAGTCGATCATATTCTCTACCATAGTCAGAAGAAGTTTGTGTGCAAACCGATTGTAAGTAGTTGGAAACTAATAACTATATACATTAACTTGATGTTTTATTTTACCGAAAAAATATATTAGATTTTGGATGCAGTAATTTCACCCGATGATAGAAAGATTGAGTTGTAAATACAAAATCGAGACTTTGTTGCATATATTGTGCCCTCGTTAATCGACGGGGTAGAGGCAGATAAGTTCGTTGACATTTCTTTCCGTGTCATGAGTTCGTCATCATCATCGTTGGCATCGGCCTTGACTTCTGCATCGACACTGCATAATGCCTTAGCTATGGATACAAAGAGAGTGAGAAAGTGTCCTAACAGAGTAGGTTGGTTTGGACCTAAGAGATGGAGAGAATGGTTTTAAAGGCCAAATATACCCTAGATCCTAAATGTAAACTTATATATGATCTTTGTGTTAATTCTCTTATATATGCATTACTAATCAATTAACATTAACATTAATTTTGATTCTGGTGTGTAAATTGTCCCTAAAAAAATTATTGAGCGCATGGGCGTTTCGTATCAACTGACATTGCAATATTTTAAGCTCCTCACTTTTTGTTTCCCATGTGATATCATTTGAATTATACATATATGCCTGAATTCATTGTTTCTCCAATGTTGTAAAATACATGCTAAACTTGATCAAATATAATTATTTTTACCCTAATCTTGTCAAGAAAAAACTTTGTATAATGGTTTTTCAATGAA
Source organism: Rubia occidens (assembly GCA_032360425.1). Classification (NCBI taxonomy): domain Eukaryota; kingdom Viridiplantae; phylum Streptophyta; class Magnoliopsida; order Gentianales; family Rubiaceae; genus Rubia; species Rubia occidens. Next base: position 7,793 of record JAUOBV010587249.1, read on the forward strand.
TGATGATGATACACCGGGTTAATATTTCAACTACTTAAAAAAACAAGACACTCACTAAAACACGCAAAAAAAATTTTGTTTAAAATGAGCTGTTGAGATCATAGCATTCAAATAATTCATTGTTTGAAAGCTGAGCATTATTATAAAGGTATCTTCTTATAAATGTTCTAAGAGTTTCTTTTTGTTGTATGCAGGAAGAAGAATTTGTATTCTTATCACTATTATTGATGCCATTTGAGTGAGCATAATTTTATGTACACTCAGAAGTTGCACTTACGAAGGTAATTACTATCTCACGCTATTTCAATGTGTATTTGATGGATGAAAAAACTACCATAACATAAGTTGGTTTTCTAAATTTTGTGTTTTATACACATGGATGAGCCTATTGATATGCTGATGGCTATCAGCGGAAGAAACAACTTAATTGGTGTTGTCTTCACCAATATCCACGGGATACGAGCTCAAGTAGCAAATGATATTTTCTACCATAGTCAGAAGAAGTCATGTGCAAACCTATTGTAAGTATTTTGAAACTACAAATTATATACATTAACTTGATGCATTATTTTGCCTACAATTATATTGGATTTTGAATGCGGTAATGTCACCCGATGATAGAAATATTGAGTCCTAAGTACAAGATGGATCCTTCATTTCATATATTGTGCACTCGTTGAACGATGGTGTGGAGGTAGATAATGTCGCTGACATTTCTTTCCACATCATGAGTTCGTAATCGTCATCATTGGCATCGGCCTTGACTTCTACATTGACATCGCATACATCTTTACTGATGGATGGAGATAAGGAGAGTGAAAAAGGATCCGACCAGAAGAATAGGTTGGTTTGGACCGATGAGATGGAGAGAAAGTTTTTGAATAAAAAATAACCCTAGATCATAAATGTAAACTTATGTCTGATCTTTGTGTTAATTCTCTTATATGTGCATTGCTAATCAATTAACATTAATTTTGATTTTGGATTGTAGATTGTCTTTAAGAAAATTATTGAACGCATGGGAGTTTCAAGTCAGCTGATCTTGCAACATGTTAAGCTCCTCACTTTTTGTTTCCCACGTAATATCATTTGAAATTATACATATATGACTACATTCATTGTTTCTCCAATGTTGTAAAATACATGTACAACTTGTTTGAATGTAATTATAGAAAAATTCTCGAAATATTTTTATACTAATGTTGTCAGGAAAATTATGTAAAATAGTTTTCAATGAATAATAATGATACACTAGGTTAAGTATTCCAACTACTTAAACAAAAAGACACACACGCGAAAATGCGTAAAAATTCATGTTAGTTAAAAAAGGAGATGGTGAGAGACGGAGCATTCAAACAATTCATTGTTTGAAAATTGAGCATTATTATATCGTATCTCTATATAAATGTTCTAATAGGCCCTTTTTGTTGTAGTGATGGCAGGTAGAAAAATTTATATTCTTATCACTATTATTGATGCTATTTTAGTGATCATAATTTCATATATGCTCAGAAGTTGCACTTACAAAGGTAATTATTTTCACATACTATTTCAATATGTATTTGATGGATGCAAATTCTACACTAACATAAGGTTGTTTTCTTGATTTTGTGTTTTTTTCTAATGATACACATTGGTGGGCCTATCGATACACTGATGGCTATTGGTGGAAGAAATAACTTGATTAGAGTTTTTCTCACCAATATCCACAGCATAAGAGCTCGGGTAGGAGATGATATTCTCTACCAAAGTCAGAAGAAGTTCGTGTGCAAACCTATTTTAAGTATTTTAAAACTACTAATTATATCAATTAACTTGATGTTTTATATTGCTGAAAAATAATATTGGAATTTGAATGAAGTAATGTCACCCAATGATAGAAAGATTGAGTTGTAAAAAAAAGTTGGAGCCTTCGTTGCATATTTTGTGAACTCATTGAACGATGGTGGAGAGGTAGATAAGTTCGCCGGAATTTATTTCCACATCATGAGTTAGTCATATTTATCAGTGGCATTGGCCTCGACTTCTGCATCCACACCGCATACAACTTTACTTATAGATGTAGATCAGGAGAGTTAAAAAGGGTCCGACCGGAAGAGTAGGTTGGTTTGGACCGAAGAGATGGAGGGGAAGTTTTTGAAGGCCAAATTTACCCTAGATCCTAAAGGTAAACTTACATCTGCTCTTTGTTTTAATTATCTTATATATGCATTGCTAATAAATTAACATTGATTTTGATTTTGGAGTGTAGATTGTCGCTAAAAAGTTTCTTGGGCGCATGGGCATTTCAGTTCAGCTGACATTGCAATATTTTAAGCTCCTCACTTTTTCCCCCGTAATATCATTTGAATTTATACATATATACTTGAATTCATTGTTTCTCTAATGTTGTAAAATACATGCACTACTTGATCAAATGTAATTTTTTTTAAATCTCAAATTATTTGTGTCCTAATGTTTTCCTTAATTTTTTTTGTAAAATAGTTTTTCAATGAACGTTAATCATACACTAGGTTAAGCATTCCAACTACTTTAAAAAAAAGACACAAACTCGAAAACAGGCAAAAAATTATTGTTCAAAATGAGCTGTTGAGAAAAAGAGCATTCAAACAATTCATTGTTTGAAAGCTAAGTATTATTATAAATGTATTTTTATATAAATGTTCAAAATGGCCTTTTTTTTTGCAGTGATGGAATGAAGAATAATTTATATTCTCATCACTATTATTGATTATCTTTGTGTTGATGCTGCTACTGCTGGATTGACTCAGCTTTCTTCTATCGATTTATGTTTAGAGATTGATTTCCTCAAAGCCCTGAAAACTACAATTAGGCTTGGATCAATTCAGAATAATAAAAAGTATAATATTGAGTATGATGATCTTCCTGCCTACTGTGCTCATTGCTCTAAGTTAGGTAATGATATCAACAGCTGCAGAATTTTCAATCCTAATTCAACCCCAAATGGGCACCTACTGGTAATAAGTTTAACTCCCCTCCTACTAGACTAAATAAAGGATTAGAAGATAATCTGGAAAATAATAAGTCCATGGAGATGAATAGAACGGTTGAAATGAATAATTCTGTGGATGCAATTCCCATTTGTGTTGCTAAAAATACCATGATAGACAATCCTTCTTTAGAGGGATTTGTTGAAGTAAATAATCCTGTGGGAGTATTTGCCAGGATTGTTACTAACACAAACAAGATAGACAATCCTGCTTTGTTTAAGCACAGTTCCCTTAAAAGTTCTTCTCACTCCATAACTTTTAGTCTTGTCAAGAGTATTTAGATTTCATCATGTGACAATGATCACAAACCTAAAGACTCTCAGGAGGAAATTCTGCTTCATATTGGCAGTTCACGTATTGGTCAGCAGTCTCAAATCAGATATGCCAAAAATGATTTGCATATCAACCAAGATTTTTTTTTTAAATTTGATTATTCTCATATTCAAGCTAACAGTTGGTTTCATTCTCAGCAAAGAACAAATAAGAATAGGTTTGCACCCCTCATTAAACTCCAAAGCAATGAAATCCCAGAAACTGCTCCACCAAGGAGTGAAAGTAATGTCTCATCTACTGATTTACCTGATACTGGTAAAGAGGTACCCTATCTACTGAATTAACTGATACTGTTGTAATAGCATAGCAAGACAATGACAATTTGCTGAAACCTATTACTATGGAAGAATTAAAGTATGTAGTTTTAAGTTAAAAAAATATTCCAGTCCAGGTCCAGATGGCTACACTAGTTAATTTCATATAAAAGCATGGGACTTGATTAAAAATGATCTTTTGGAGGCTGCTCGTGACTTCATGTCAGTCAACCCTATTCCTAAGGGTATTAGTAGAACATGGATATATGTTATTCCTAAGAAGCCTAAACCATCAACATTTGATGACTGTAGCCTATTAGTCTCTCTAATATTTCAAATAAAATATTTTCCAAGATCCTAACTGAGAGAATTAAACCTTTAATGGAAAAAATGATTTCACCAAATCAATCTGCATTTTTAAAAGGGATGATGCCTGGGCCACGACTCACGAGGCCCGCGAGCTTCGAGCTTAGGGTAT